>MU228474.1:743043-765579 GCA_018584345.1 Thuja plicata | reverse complement strand
AGCTTGATCCTTGTGCACAAATATCCTCCAATAGGAAAATAGGAGTTGACTTTTGTGTCCCACATAAGACAAAAAGTGCTTTTTTCCTTTTTATAAAATAAGAATAATGTTTTATTTGTGCAACATAAGATAAAAAGAAAAGTGAGGATTTTTCATTTAAATAAAAGAGGAGAAAATTCCTTTTAATTAAATAAAGGCTTAGGATAAAGTGATTTTATTATTTAATTAAAAGAGATTTTTTAATTAATTAAAAGAGAGCATGTTCTCTTAATTAAATAATATTTTTATTTTTATTTTTTTCTCTTTTTAAATTAAATAAGGCTCAAACCTTAGGAAATATTGAATTGATTATGATTTGATCAAGGAAATTGATATAATTGATATTGTTGATATTTGAAAATATTGATTCAGGGATTTGATAAATTGAGAAATGGGGCCCAAAGTCTAGGCGACCATTTTAGGGTGCATAAAATAGATAGTGGTTGTTCACATCATATGACAGGAGATAAAAAATAAGTTTGTTAGTCTGAAAAGATATGATGGTGTTGTTGTTAGATATGGTGAAAATACTCTTAAGCTTATCATTGGAGCTAGATCTATTTCTCTGGATGGAAAGACTAATACTAACAATGTGCTTTTTGTTGATGACTTTTTTAGAATGATGTGGGTTACATATTTGAGAGAGAAATCTGAAGCATTTGACAAATTTAAGTTATTCAAAGAAAAAGTTGAGAATGAATCTGATTTAAAGATAAAATGTTTGAGATCAGACAGAGGTCATGAGTTTACATCAGATTTATTTAATTCCTACTATGAAGAGCATGGAATATTCAGATAGACATATGCACCTAGGACACCACAACAGAATGAGATATCAAAGTGAAGAAACATAACAATATTAGATGCTGCTGGAAGGAAATGTATCAAATATTCATTGGAGGGAAGCTGTTGGTACTGCTATGTACACCTTGAACATAATTCAGATTAGAGAAGGTACAATTAAGACTCCTTATGAATTATGGTTTGGTCATACACCTACTGTAAAATATTTCAGAATATTTGGAAGTGAATGTTATATCAAAAGAGATTATGAGATAGGGAAGTTTGATGCTAGAAGTGATGAAGATATTTTCCTTGGTTATATGAGATTGAGAAATTTAATTGAAAGCGCTAATGTGAGGATAGATGAAAAATTTTAGATTTAGGAAAGAATGTATGACTGTGGTCAAATTTTAGAGATAAAAGAGGCCATTGCTAAACCTGAAGAACCTTTGATGGTTGACAATGAGATTGAAGATGAATTAATTGAGCTTACTGAGAATCCTAAGACTCTGAGGTATGTTAAAAAGAACCATCCTAAAGATCAAATCATTGGTGATGCAAGTAAAGGAATGATGAATAGATCTAAATTTATAGATGAAATTTGTTTTATTTCTCAAGTTGAACCGAAAACTATTGATGAAGCATGTAGAGATGAATCTTGGACTAAATCTATGCAAGAAAAACTTGAACAGATAAAGAAAAAAAATACTCGGGAATTGGTTCCAAGACCTAAGAACAAAAATGTGATAGGAACTAAATGGGTTTTCAGAAACAAGATAAATGAGGAAGGAACAATAGTAAGAAATAAGGCTAGACTGGTTTGTAAAGGCTACTTACAACAAGAAGGCATAGAATTTGAAGAAACATTTTCTCCTGTTTCTAGGCTAGAAGCTATGAGATTATTTCTTGCTTATGTTTCACATAAAGACTTTAAAGTATATCAAATGGATGTGAAATTTACATTCTTGAATGAAGATTTGGAAGAAGTATACATAGAGCAACCCGATGGATTTCCTTTGATAGAAATGAAGGCATGATTTGTAAGTTGAAGAAAATATTGTATGGAATGAAACAAGCACCGAGAGCATGGTATGCAAGACTGGACAAGTATTTACTTTGTCTTGGTTTCATAAAAGGTAATGTAGATAGTAATTTATATTTAAGACTGGTGAATATAGAATCTTTATCGTATAAGTTTTTGGTTATGATATCATTTTTGGAGGCAATGATAAGATGAGTAAGAAGTTCTCTAAATAAATGGAAATTGAATTTGAAATTTCAATGATTGGTAAGATGAAATTTTTTCTTGGCTTGCAAATTAATCAGAGTAAGAATGGTATTTTTATATCTCAGACCAAGTATCTTAAGGAAATGTTGAAGAAGTTTGGAATGGAAGATTGTAAACCTATTCGGACACCCATGATGACTGGATACAAACTAACTAGTAATGATGAGACTCAAAGTGTTTTTTAGATAAAGTGCAGATCGATGATTGGTGTTCTACAATATCTAACTCACACTAGACCATATATTTCCAATGTAGTTGGAATTGTGGCAAGATATCAAGCAGATCCTAAAGAGACACAACTTTCTGCTGTGAAAATAATTTTTAGATACTTTAAAGGAACAATAGAATATGGATTGTGGTATGAAAAATAAAATAAATTTATTTTACAAGCTTATACTGATGCTAATTGAGAAGCTTAAGTGGATGATAGAAAGAGTACAAGTGGTGGAGCATTTTTCCTTGGGAAAAGACTGGTTTCTTGGTTAAGTAAGAAGCAAGACTGTATTGCTCAGTCCACTACTGAATCAGAGTATGTTGCTGTTGCAATAAACTATACACAATTTGTTTGGATGAAAAAATGTTGAAGGACATTGGAATAATTTTTGAAGAGCCAGTGGTTATCCACTGTGATAACACTAGCATAGTGAATATGTCAAAGAATCCTTAAATGCATTCAAAAACTAAACATATTTCCATTAAGTCTCATTTCTTGAGGGAGAAGGTAGTAGAGAAAGAGATTAGAATGGAGTATATTAGCACAAAGGAACATATAGTTCAGATATATTTACAAAATTTTTTCTAAAAGATGCTTTTGAATATCTCAGAAGCATGCTTGGGGTGAGAGCCCCTCCCAGTGGTAATTAATTGATGCAGACATGCATCAGTCCAGTGGCTTTTATAGCTATATCATTTTCTAGACTTGATGTATGGATCTACTCCTCAGGGGGAGTGATCGCTTAGAAATGAAGATTTTAAAAAGATACACCTTATAGATGATTATAGAAGAGTTATGACACCCTTTTCCATTTCTGCCAAAGGGGGAAAGATTCTATGTGAAAATCCATACTGTTTTGGGGAGATTTGTGTTGAAGATATTGAGAAGATTGTATTGAGAGAGAGTATTTTTTGGGTTGATGGATTTTACCATATGTTTCCATCATTTCCAAAGGGAGAGATTGTTAGATGATATCAAATTTGGGTACTATTTATGCTGTTGATATTCATGTTTTGTCACTGATGTCAAAATATGTTTTTGTGGAGAGAATAGACTGGTTATGATAATTGAGAGAAGTGTACAGACACGGTATGGATGAATCCAAATGATCAAAGATAAGGATATGAAAAAGGATGTGTTATGACGTTATTCCTAAGGTTTCTTGGCTTAATATTTCATATTGGTGATGTTACAGATGTTCTAGTGAAGACTAGTTTCTAGATAGTGAATGTGATGCTTGCAGAGTTGGTCTCTATGTTTTGGGTATATCTTACAGGAGAAGAAATTTTAGAGTATGTGAGATTAAGGGATGATAGTAGACACATTGATGAATTTTGGGTATTGATCAATAGTCATGAACATGTTGGTGACATTAGTTGTGGTGTGTATTCTGAAGGAGACGTATTTGGTGGCTGACTTTAGAGATGTAGTGTGTATTATGGATTGTGAGCGTGGATTGCAGATCTTGGATTGTATCTAATGTATTATAATTGATATTTACCTATTTTAGGTATCATGTGTATCTTAACAAGGGGTTAAATAATTATTTGTATATTGGGAAAGCTTAATTGGCCAACCTATTCAATTATTGTAAAAGGGTATCTATGTGAGATCTTTTATTTTGAAAATATGTATGTATGGTGAGAAGGCAATTGTGAAGACAGAGAAGTGTGGAAGTTGTGAGGATTGTTTGGCCGCTAGATGTAGAACAAATTTTGTGATTGTAATACTTCATTGGAACTGAACAAGAAAAGACAACTACTATCAGACAGTTCACTGGGTTGTATATTTCTCTATATTTAATTGTTTGGATTGTTAATACTTGAGGGTGGCCTTAATCCTCTTTGGGAAGTGTTCTTGGGAAGTGATCCCACTATTAATCTTGAGTCCAAATAGGGTCTGTCCTTGAACAGGGACTATGTACTGTAATGTTGTAATAAGCTCTTAACATGGCTGAATATTTTAACAGGGATACTATACTCTCAGTACATCATTTGTGGGTGCTAATTCTCACTAGGGTTTTACCTTTAACATGGTTTCCTCAATAACAAGTATTGTGTTATTGTGTTGACATTTACTATGTTATCATTTACATTGAAGTTTTGGTTTATAAATTTTAAATTTTAATATTTTGTATCACAATTGAGTCACCCGCCTTCTCAGTAGTGCTTGTGGACTATTATTCCTAACAAATAGGTGCAATTATAATTATTTAAATTCACTAAATATATAGTATTTCAAATATGTTTGTACATAGCATCAATAATGGAGGTATAATTAGGTACTTTTATTATTGTCCATTTCATTGATTTTATTGAGAAAGGAGGTGTTTTCTTCAACACAATTCAACATGTCAACTTTGGTGATTGTTGACTTCAATCGACCTTGAGCACCACTTGAATCATATATAATTGAGATAGTGAAGAGGAATTGTTTGAAAAAACCTTGTTTGATTATTTTCTCAGCATCGATATCTATTTCTTTGTTGAATTGGAGCATATATAATTCATGTGCAGACATACCGAGAATGTAGGTGTCTAGTTCATCAAAATCAACAATGCAAAGCGTGCTTGTATGATACACTAGCTTTAGATGAAGTGTGTACCTATAAAGGAAATTTGCAAATGTGGCTTTGCACTTTGTGTTGGCATATGATGAAGATGATCATGTAGTGGATGTTGTAGTGTTGTCATTGATGGAAACATCTCTATTTCATAGGTCAGATCTGATATACCAGTGATGAACTTGATTACATAAGGAATTTTCTAAGTATCCAGTGAATCGGTGATAATACAATCTGTGTTGGTAAATTTGATGCATGATGATAATATTAAGGATTCAAATGGTGCGATCAGTTAGGAAGTATCTAGAGAATTATGTCTACCTACATCTATGAGCACTTAAGCACATTCAATGTATAGGGAGAGATTTGAGGCAAACACCAGTGATATCGACAAGAACAGTGAATAGTTTGAGTACAGTTGGATAAATCAATTTAGATATGAAGTCAAAGTCAAAGCTCGATTAGTTTGAGTGTTAAAGTGTTTAGGGAAAAAAATGAGAATTTCAAATTGGTACATTGGTGTCCTCTCTCACACAATTTTAAGTGAATTTAAGGCTGAATCAAGTAATAAGTTTTAGGGTTATTCCACTGACTTAAAGTTCTATATAAGGAGATGAAATCGTAAAGTAAGGATTGTATTTTTGTGATGC
Source organism: Thuja plicata (assembly GCA_018584345.1). NCBI lineage: Eukaryota > Viridiplantae > Streptophyta > Pinopsida > Cupressales > Cupressaceae > Thuja > Thuja plicata. The sequence goes on along the minus strand of MU228474.1, from coordinate 760,042 downwards.
GGTGGTTGCGATTAATGAAGGTAGTTGAGAAGTTTGAGAAGAAGTGTTAGAGAAATCAAAACAACGTATTTGAGTAGAACAGTGGATTTTTCAGGTAGAAAGTGCTACTTTCAGATCACTTATTTGAGTTTCTTACTCAAGGAAAGTTCTATTAGGGTTGCGATCAAAATCCTTTCACAAGGTTACTCCTAACAGGGTATGTAGGATCCTAATAGGTTTGAAGATTAAATCCTTTAACACTGTGACTCTCAAAAGGAGTTTTAAATCTCTTAACTAAGTAGTTCTTAACATGACTGTTGTAATAACCTTTAACCGGGTTATAGATACTCTTAATTGGGTATACCCCTAATAGGGTGATGCAATTCTCCTAATAGGATAGATCTTATTGCTGCATTAGTGATATTTGTGGGTACTAATTCCCACCATGTTTTTTTCCTCTAACAAGGGGTTCCACACAAAAATATTGGTGTCTTTGTGTTACATTTATGGATGCATGTTTTACTTTTATTCTATGTTAAATTTACATTTGCATGTTGGTTTATTTGGAAGTTTATGAAAACATTTTGTATATTTATGGTTGCACTGATTCACCCCCCCTCTCCATGCCTTATAAGACAAACAATTGTTATTAGAGCCAAACTCCCTTGAAGAAGTCTTACAACTTGGGAAGGATGCTTAAGGTAGATATGGAGGGTTTAAGATACCAAAAGAAAATTGAGAAGAAACTTGCAGATGCCAAGAAATTCATTGAAAGGATGAAAGAACAACTCGAACAGTCAAGATAAAAGAGACATGAATTTGTTAAGCAATTTGAACAACTATATGAACAAAGTGGATCTAAGGAATCTAAAGCCACCTTGGAAGAATTGTCTTAGGAGAACAAGTAGCTACATAAAGACAAGAAGAACATAAAAAGAGAGTTAGAAACTTTGTCAATAAAAATGAGTGAAGAAATGAAAACAAGGAAGGCAAAAAAAGAATCAAGGAAAATTGCACAGGAAGCCCTCAAAGCCAAAGATTAAGCCCTAAAAGCTAAGGTGGATGAGATATTTGAATATAAACAAGAGGTTAGTATATTGCATGCATATCTACATGAGACAAATGAAGAAAATAAAGTATCCCTAATGGAGAATGAAAATATGAGACAGGAAAATGAGAAACTGAAAGGTGAATTGAAGGCTGCAAATGATTTACTTAAGAAATTTAATGTAAATCCTAAAAAAATTGATGAACAACTCAATAATCAGAGGATGCATGGAGAGATTCATGGTTTAGGCTACACTAATTATGAGGTTGGTGAATCTCTAGGAACCAAAAAGACCAATCAAGATGTAAAGTCTACACCCAAGGTGAATCAAAGAAAATTTGGTAAGAGATCTTATAAACTAGTTTGTTTCAATTGTCATAAGGTTGGACACACTACTAATATATAAAAGACAAAGATCAAATATAGTGTTCCAAGTATTAGATATAATTCTAAACCAAGTAATTTTCATGGTTATTGTTACAATTGCAAAAAATATGGTCATAGAGATAATGAGTGCAGGAAAGGGTGACTAGGTCACAAATGAAATGAAATGACTAGGTCCGTATCAGAATGTGAACCAGTGAAATGTTACATGAACATATTTTCATAATTATGGTCACATGGTGATCAAATACAAAATGAGGACTAATAGAGGAAATGCAGGACCTTGGAGATCAACATGAATGACACGTTTTCACTGTCACAAGATTGGACACATTGGAAGGTTTTTAGAGAAAAAAGGCAAGAAGATTGCATCATTGGAAGAAAAAATGAATCAAATGAACAAGATTTGGGTAAAGAAGAGTGAAGGAAAATCATGTGAAGATTCCACATCTTCACCAGGTGTGGAGAACTCTTCATCTAACTAAGATATCATTGTCTTATGGGGAGAAAACATTTTCAGATCTATCTTTGGACCCCCTAGATACATGTAAAGTAAGATATATCTATATATTTAGATTTACTTAGTTGTTTTGATGTATGGTATGGAGTTCTATTGAATTGCATGAAGATTTGGTTGACTAGTAACAAGATAATTGAAGGTATATGTTGTTTATTATCAATCAGTGGTGTAATTAATGCATATATGTGAAGGTGGATAAAATGTGTTTTAGGTCTCATTGTGTACCTATGCATTCAAGAGAAGACACAAAGTAACATAAGTGAAGGTTGAACAATTTGAAAACATTCAAGGTGATTGATTGAAGGGTTTGAAAGTTTCATCAAGTATTTATTGAAAAGGTACTTATTCAATTTTTTGAGTTTGAATTTGTTTCTTGCAAGATGGATACACTAATTATTGTGAATATTATTGAGAGTTCAAGGCCTAAATTCAACAAAGACCCATTTAAGTCGATTGAAGATGATCCAAAGGGTGCCCTATCCTATGTGTCATATGACATATTTCATATTAAATATTTGTGATCATACATTCACTATAAGTTTTAGGATTTAGGTTATTCTCACATTTTCAATCAATATATAAAGTTGTGTAACTATCTAGTATTGAAGCAAGAACACCAAGTAGTTACAAATAAGGGTTTTTCTCATGCGATTAACTTCCCTAATGATTTCAAGAAGGAGAAAGTCAAATATGTGTTGAGACGTGTACATGACTAGTTTATGTGGCTTGATTTTCCAAATAAGATAACTAAGGAGGTCATTCATGTAGCTACATGATTCTATTCTATAAGTGAAGTACCTCAACTTAGGTCAATCCCATAGGACATAGTCATAGAGTTAACCAAATTGAGGTGGGATAAGCGAGCGATGATAATAAATGATATTGTGACCTAAATGTGAGATTTGCATACATGGTAATTGGCTATAAAGTCTATCACTTCAGTAGGATCAACAATGTGCCCGGTGTTGTAATACACGGTGCATATAGGATGATAAAAGAAGATGCAAAATATGATTTATGTGAGACGATGAGGAGTCATCTCTTTTAGAACATGGAAAATATAAAAATGATAAAAGGTCATTATTCAAATACAACCAAATTATTATGGTTCCATTATTATATTTCCAAAATTACTTTCGTGGTGTTGGTAATATCACATTGTCTAAGGACCAATCGATGATCATACAACTAAAGAACTGCATAAGGATGCTTGGTAATGACTTTAGAAGAAAAGTATGGGGATATTTCAAGGTTTTTCAAAAGGAAATGCATCATAGGCAGATAATCCTTAAAGAAGTTGTGGAAAAGTATGAAAATAACATCTTCTTCATGGTGGATGCTAATACTTGTCAAATGGAGGCAGTAGTACCTAGGAACTCATGGGCCATGCCTATGGGTTATGAGGTAGAAGAAGACCTAGTGATATTACATGCTAATGATCTACTAAAGAAGCCAATAAATCCTAACACTCCTAGGTTTTGTACATACAAGGAGAAGTCCCTTGAAGTTTTTGACAAGATAAATGCATTGGTGATTGAGAAGAAATTAAGAAAGGAGGTTGAACAATTTTCTCTAAAGAAAGGCCTCACACATGAAGCCATTAACAAAGAAAGATCAAGACATGCTGCAGAGAAGGCTGTAACATTTGGAGCAGAAATAATAGCTATAGATGAAGATTTAGAAGTTATCCCTTTTACAATCGGTAGTGTCCCAACTAGTAGGAAGAAAAGAAGTGCCACAGCTACAATAGTGAAGAATGGTAAAATCTCTCTTGCAGCAAAGGCACTTGTGAAGGAGAAGCATAAACCTTCAAAATTAGAACCTACAAAAGCAAAGGAGTCCACTGCAACAAGAGGAGTCACTAGAAAAATAAAGAAGGAGAAGGCTCAAAGGTTTGAGAAGGTTGACAAATAATAAGAAGAAGAAGGTATAGAGTATGATGAAGAGATGAAGAAGCTAAGGGAAAGTGGCAAGAAGTCCAAGGTGGTTGGGTCCCCAACCATGAAATCTGACAAACCAGATTTCATTAAGTTTATTTCAATAGATAAAATAGTGGATAAAGTTAGAAACTGGGGTATATTGGTTGATGTTCAAAAAAATTATTATAAATTCAATAAAGAAGAGCAGAAGAAAATGAAGGATGCAGTTGTATTCAATATGAATAAACTAAGAAAATATCTTATTGAGTCGCAATGATAGATCTCCACATCTCTGTATACCAAGATTGAAGCTAGGTGGCTTGTTGCATTAAATAAAGATAAATAATTTATAGAATATGTTTGAGTCCAATTACAACCGGAGATGTCAAAGGAGGAAATCAAAGAGAATATTAGGAAAATTAGACCAAAATTCAAGATCAAGAAAAGGTTGACAAGGTTACTCAATAGTGAATCACAATTAGTCTAGGATGAGACAAACATAATTTTGAAGAAGCACTTAGGTCTTATTGAGGAGAAGAAAGATGAGCACAAAGAAGAAGAGGAAAAAGAAAAAAGATGATGATGAACATGAGATTACACATACCAATGAGGGATGGATGGTTGATGGTGTAAATATCACCATAGATGACATTCCACTCATGAATATTATAGATAAGCCTAAGATACAATAGATGAATAGGTGGATGCTCATGATGCCACAAAGATAGATAAAGAAACATATCAAGTTATGACTGATGATACCTCAGTCAAAGTTCCTACTGGTGAGAAGAAACAAACACCAGTAGAAGAGGCAACCAGTGGAGATGAAGATAAGGAGAAGAAAGAGCATGCACATACTGAGGATGTGCAGATGAAAGGAGAACATGAAAAGCAAGAGTAACCAAAGGAGAAGACTAAAGACAAGGAAAATGAAAAGGTAACATTTTCTATGTCTTTTGTTAAGAAACATTTTGATGAGACAGATGAAGATGACATGCCACTCATTCTAAGGCCAATAGACTTGAGTACAATGAGCCCTACTAAAATGATGAAGGTTTCGATGGATATTAAGTCTAAGACCAAAAGGGATTAGAAGGATGCACAAATAATACAGTCTGCAAGAAATATATTGTCAGACTTAGTGCCTGAGGTAACCTATGATGAAAAGGATGCATCTATTGAATATTTGGGTCAATTACTGACAGTTGCAGGTGATCAAATGAAAATTTTAGAAGATGCAAAAAAAAAAGAGGGTGCAGAAAAGGACTATGAGAAGAAGAAATCATAAAATTTATCCCAACACATTGCACTTTATAGAGGATCATTCATAGTTGGTGTTAACAGGGTAAAAGAAGCATTAAAGAAGGTGGTGAGATCCTTAAATCTATTTATGATTTCCTATAGTTTTTGAAAGACATAGACATGAAAAGGTGTGAATACCAATAGGAGCAAAGGCTATTAGTATAAAATTTTTATCCTATCAACCATTTTTTCTACAAGTTTTGGAGCTCAAGTAAATGTAATCAATCATAAACTCAAGACTTATAGCAATAAGTAGGAGAATAGGATAGGTGCATTGTTGGAGCTGCAAAGTCTATTGATTCCCAAGCTAGAAATTTTGCAAAAAGGAGTTAAAGACATAGAAGTTGTATTAGCCCTACCTAAGATGAGCATAGTGAATGCATTGGAGGAGTTAACCTATCTAATATGTGGTCAAATAGTGATCATAGAAAACCTCAAGAAGATATGGGAGAATGATCTACAAGTCTTAAAGAAATTTTTTGGTGATGTATTTAGTAGATTGTAATAGGTATTTTCTATTCTCAATATCAATAAAATTTTGTTTTGGTTATCTATTGTAATACCTTTTTCATTGTTGTCAAAGGGGGAGTAGTATAGATTGAAAAATTGGTTAAGTAGTTGTAAGGGGGAGTAGTATAGATATTGTTACTCAACTGATGGAGATGATGATGAAGACCGAGATCATAGGTATAAAATATTGTAGAAAGAATTAGATTAGTTGTTATTTTTTCATTAATGTGAAGCAATTGATTTTTGGGTCATATTAAATTTCCATATCTTTTGGAGTTGATTTAATTGAGAAATAGATAAAGATAAGACAATGATAAGATCATCTTGAGATAATTGGTTTCTACTTTATCAAGTCGGTAAAGCAGATTGTGCAAGTCGGTAAGACTAAAGAGTTAAGCTATCGAGAAGAGAGAGATTTTCGGTAAAGGATTATGAAAGTTGGTTAGGACACTGAGACATTGAAGCACCGAGAAGTGCATGTTAGTCACTGAACTAAGAGTTAGTTGTCGAGCATAACAAATGTTAGAAACAAGGATAAGAAATTTTTTAATGGTGAGCTATAGCGATTTGGAGGATTCTAAGAATAAAAAGGAAGTTGATTACAAGATCTATGAATAGGAAATTTCAAGGAAGAGATCTATGGTATAGATTAAGCAAAAAAAGTGAAGGTTTTTTTTCCAAGAAAAGTGCAAGTTCTGAGGTGATGCCAAAGTGGCTAATTGGGTTTCAAGTTCATTGAATTTAGTTCAAAAAGTTAATCTAATGACTGAGTGTGATTGAAGGAAAACCTAATCAAGAAGATTAATAGGAAAAGTCTATTTAAAGGATGAATTAAAAGAACAAATGATTGGAAAGTTGAAGTGTTGAAGTGCTACCGAGTGATGCAGTGAAGAGAAAAGAATTGATAATCTGAGTCTAAGAGAATAGATTAATGAAGTGTTGGTGTCAGTGGTCACAGAGTGCATAAAGGGATCTAATCAAGCAAGAGGTAGTTGTAGTTTTACAGATCATTTTACATACTATTTCTTATTTGCATTTGTAATAGAAAAATATCTTAACCGAGGGGACTTAACAATCTTATTGTAAAATCCTTGAGAAAGGTGACATTCTAAAAGAGTGTTCAAATCCCTTTAACCAGGCCACTCCTAATAGGGTGAAGATCTTAACGGGTTTGAGATAAATCCCCTAATAGGGTCACATTTAACAAATGTATATTGTAATATTTAACATGATAAGCTTCTAATCGAGCATACTTCAGAAGAGTATTTTCATTTGTTGGTGACAATTCCCACACAATTTTTTCCCAAATTGGGTTTCCTCGTTAAATATGGTGTCAAATGTGTTGAATAATCAATGTACATTTTATTTAATGTTTATGAAATTTATTGTTTGAGTTATTGAAGATATTTGGTAATTTGATTTTTGTTGTTGTTTATCCTACCAAGTTGAATCAGAGTTAAGTTTTTGAGTTTAAAGAATCATAGTTTTCTGATTCACCCCCCTCTCAATAATCTAACAGATATAGAAGTGAAATATGTTACACGGAATTACATGATATTTTTGTAATTAACTTAGGGGGAGTTATCTTAGGGGGGGTTATTTTTTTTTGAAGCTCTGTACTTGATTGATTTCATTTTTGCATAGTTAGAAACGTAGCAATTTTTCCTAAGTGTTGCCATCAATGCTAAAGGGAGAGATTATTGGAATATGATGAATATGATAATGTAGTGGATGTTGTCATTTCTAGAAATAAGTCTATTTCACAATTCATATCTGATATACCAGTGATGAAGTTAATTACATAAGGATTTTTCTAATATCCAGTGAATCGGTGATAACACAGGTTATATTGGCTAATTCAATGCACGATGATAATCTTCAGGATTCAGATGGTGTGATCGGTTAGGAAGTATCTATAGAATAATTTTTACCTACATCTATGATATCTTAATTATATTCAATGTACATGCATATATTTGAGGCAAACACCAATGATATTGGCAAGAATAGTGAACAAATTGACTATAGTTGGATAAATTGATTCAACGATGAATTCAAAGTCAAAGAACGATCAGTTTGATTGTTGAAGTTTTTAGGGCCAACATTGAGGATTTTAAGTTCATAAATTGGGGTGATAGCTCTTACAAATTTAAGTTAATTTAAGGCTTACTCAGGTAATACATTTTAGGGTTATTCCACCGACTTAAAGTTCTATATAAGGAGATGAAATCATAAAATAAGGATAGGATTTTTGTGATGCGGTGGTTGTGATCAATAAAAGGTGGTTGAGAAATTTGGGAAGAAGTGTTAGAGAAATTAGAGAATCACATTTGAGAAGAACAATGATATATAGGCAAAAGTTCTACTTTCAGACCACTTATTTGAGTTTCTTACTCAAGGAAAGTGGTGTAGGAGCACCTAGGCTAATCCCTAATCATAGTTTTTATTTTGGCTTGTACTAACCTTAGCCAAGTTAGTAGAGTTTATTTTTGACCTTAGAAGGTCTGGCGGGTGTCTTGGTAGGTGGATTTGACTAGGATCAATCCAACCTAGATGTTTAATGCTTTGTTAGTGGTTAATGCTAGATTAATCCTAAAATGGGAAAATGGGTCCAAAAGACTTCAAGGCTTAGGATAGGATAGAAATGTGCCTAAAGAGACCTATAGGATTTTTTTACATAATTATAGGTTTATTAGAGGTCATTGGGATTTGTTTTATGCAAAGTTATCAAAGTTGTCAAAATGTTGCAATACAACATTTGCAACTTTTAAAAGTTGCATGACAACATTTGTTATGATTGGATTATTTTTGAAGAATGATGGTGGGTAGTTAATGTAACAACCTATAATCATGTGGAAGGAATATTTAGACATGGAGGATCCCATTTCTTGAGGTATATGGATGTAATGAGTGAGTTGAATTTGCAAGAAGAAGCTCTGTTACTGGTTTTAACATACAGTCAACTATTTTGATGTTTGTGAGTTAGTAGATGGATTGAATGTTGAGATAGTGTTGTATTGGTGTATTAGAGGTAGTTTTAAGAAATTTTTGTTTAGCTTTGAATTTTTTTTTAGTTCAGTAGATTATTCTATTAAATTATTTTGTTAGTAGCATAGTTACTGGTGTTGTTTAAGCAGTTTTAGGAAACATGGCTCCCTCATAGATCTCCATCATGAAAATCATCATGGCCCAGAGGGATATGAAAGGGAAGCCATTTTATAGTGTACATATGGAAGGAGGAGTTCTAAAGAGAAAGCTAGATAATTTTAAGGTCATGCCCTAGGCGAGTTACGTGAACCCAGTTAGGTGCATGACAATGAACTAATGGTGTTTTATTGTAGGGGAAAGAATGGGAGAATGGAGACAAGTATAGAGGTCCTATAGATACCTCCTAGGGATATTAGGAATTGGAAAATCCATTAAGATAGATTTCCAAGTAGAAATTGGTAGACTGCACAAAAATATCCCTATTTGCCCTATTAGCCATGAATTCTAGGAACCTATTGTACGGATGCCCTAGAACCCCTAAGACCACCAAAATCCTTAATTTATTGGAAAAGGGTGTATGAATATCTAATTGTTTTTGGGGTTGTTTGGGAGTTTTGTTAGAGAAGTGGGAAAAACTCACCTATTAGGGCTAACTAACCTATTAGGCCTAAAAGACCAAATTCCCCTAAGGTCTTGAGATCATTTGAAAAACATTTGATGTCCTATTATAATGGGATAATATGGGAGGAAAGAAGTTGTATTAACAAGGATTACATGCCCTGCAACACTTATGATGAGATGGAGATGAAAATGCACTTGGAAACATCCAAGAAGGAGTAAAGGATTGAAAAACACATTGTTGATAGTTACCCCAAGGTGAAGCACAAAAGAGACCAACTCATAGAGTTGTGTTGGAGAATTCCTAGGCTAGTTGAGAAATGGATTGGAAGATCCTAGAAGAGAGAGTAGGATCTTGAGAAGGCTAGTAATAGTGGAGTCCTAGATTTGGCTTGTGCAATCACACCTTGAGTGTTTCTATCAGATTGGTATCAGAGCCAATAAGATTTGTCTTGTGGTGAATGCTCCAACTAGAAAAGTTAGTAGGATAGTCTATAATGGTGATAAATGCAGAGTTACAAAAGAAAATGGATGAGAAATAAGAAGAGAAAATATTTCTCAGAGAGATATTGACACAATTGGAACACAAAGTGGACCAAGTGGAGGAAAAGACTGTGGAAGTGAAAGATAAAGTTGAAGGAAAGAGTAAAGAGATAGCCTTGGATGATGAGGTCCCTGAAGTTGACCCTATCCTCACCGAAGAACCATTCTTGAAAGTACTAAAATCTTTGAGTGGAAAGGCATTGGAAGGAGTTCCTATCTTCATTGGAAAGATGGAATCAGAGATAGTCCTAGATTGGATCAAAGGAATAGAAAATCACTTTGAATGTGATGGTATAATTGAAGCTTAGAAAGTGAAAGTGGCAAAGGATAGACTAAGAGGGTCTGCACTCACTTGGTAGAAATTTATCCAAGATGAGAGAGAGAAGGAAGGAAAGAGACCCAGTGCTACTTGGAAGGCTATGGTAGCCAAAATCAGAGAAGCATATGTACCCAACGAATATGAAATTCACTTGCATAAAAGGAGACAAAGTCTTAGACAAAAAGACTTGGATGTTAACTCTTATACTGAAGAGTTTCAAAGGCTATGCATGAGATCAATAATTGCAGAAGAGGAAAGTGTGAAGGTATCTAGATACCTTAATAGTCTTAAATGGAATATATAAGATGAATTGAGTTTTCTTACTCCTACCACTATTTAGAGATGCCACCAACTTTCCATAAAGGTGGAAGAGAAATTGAGAAAGAAACAAGATTCAAGTAATACCAGAGGCAGAGGTAGAGGAAGAGATAATCGAGGACAAAGGAGTGGATATGGTGGTAGAAGTTTTGAGTCCAAGACTCAAGGAGAGACCAAGATGACTGAACAAAAAGAAGGAAGCTCAAACAAAGGAGGCTTCAATATAGGAAGAGGCTCTAATACAAATTGGAGAGGAAGAGGTAATAGTCAAGGAAGAGGTTCCTACTTTGCAACAATGAAATGCTATCACTATAATCAAATGGAACATCCTACCTATAGGTTTCTAGAGAAAGGCTCTACTTATCAAGGAGGAGACAAGAGAGTGAAATTTTTGCAAGAGGAGTCTAGTGGTGGAAAAAAACACCCTGAGATACCCCTAGAATCAGAGGAAGGAGAAAATATGATGATAAGAAGAACACTGATCAAAGAACTAGTGAAAGAGAAGCCAAGCCAGAAGAGAGCACTATTCAGAGTGAAGTGCAAGATGATGGGTAAATTATGTAGAGTCATCATAGACTCAGGGTCTACTAATAATATTGTGTCAAAGGAGACATTTGGTAAGCTAAATATGAAGAGGATTCCATATAGAAACCCATACAAGGTTACTTGGTTGAACAAGGGACAACATGTCCTTGTGAATGAACAAGCATGTGTTGAATTTTCAATTAGAAGATATTGTGTGACTTCTTATCTATGGATTCATGTCACCTTTTACTTGGTAGACCATGGAAATTTGATATACAAGCCATGCATGATGGAGCTAAGAATGCATATTCCTTCAAGAAGGATGGTGTGACTTGCAAAATACAGTAATTGTTAGAAGAAGGAGAAGTGAAGAATTCATGCCCCAATGTCTTATTTGTGAGTGAGAAGGAGTTCCTAGAAGCTCTAGAGGAAGGAGAGGGAGTAGCATATGCTTTGGTTTTGAAACCAAAGGAAGAAGATGCATAAAAGAGAGTAAAGAAGACAAAGATTCCTAAAGAAGTACAAGAGTTACTTGAGGAATACAAAGACATTGTTAGTGATAGAAAACCAAAAATCCTACCTTCTAAGAGAGATATTAGTCACCAAATTGACTTTATCCCAGGAGATAACCTTCATGATAAAGCTTCCTATAAGATGACCCCTCAATAAAATGAGGAAATTTCCAAGAAAATCCAAGAGCTCCTAAACCAAGGACTCATTAGGAAAAGTATAAGCCCATGTGTCATACCCACTGTCCTAGCACCCAAAAAGGGAGGAACTTGGAGGCTATGCACTAATTCTAGAGCCATTAACCAAATCACCATTAGGTATAGGTTTCCTATTCCTAGGATAGAAGACCTAGTGGAATCTTTAGGAGGAGCAAAGTATTTTACAAAGATTGACCTAAAGAGTGGTTATCATCAAATTAGGGTCAATGAGGGAGATGAATGGAAGAGTGCCTTCAAAACTATGGAAGGTTTGTATGAATGGCTTGTGATGCCATTTGGGCTATCTAATGCCCCATCTACATTCATGAGACTGATGAACAAAGTACTCAAGGAATACATTTGTAAGTTTGTTGCAGTATATTTGGATGATATCCTAATTTTTAGTAAAAATTAAGAAGAACACTTAAAGAATCTACAAGTTGTGTTCAAGAGGCTACATGAAGATAAGCTGATGATCAATTTGGATAAGTGTGAATTCCTAAAGTAGGAGTTAGTATATCTTGGGTTTGTGTTGTCTCATGGAAACCTCAAGATGGATCCAAGAAAGGTGGAAGCCATAGTCAACTGGCCTACTCCCAAATCTACAACATAGGTGAGAATCTTTCATGGTTTAGCTCAATATTATAGGAAGTTCATTAAGCAGTTTAGGTCTATTTTTACTCTTATGCTAGACACCATAAAAGGTGGGATGAAAACTGAGTTTGTATGGAATGAGAAAGCTAACCAAGGATTTGAGTTGTTGAAGAATAATATTTCCACTCAACCCATCTTGACATTACCAAGTTTTGAGACTTTTTATAGTAGGAGTGTGATGCTAGAAATGTTTCCATTGGGGAAGTTCTAAGCCAAGAAGGGAGACCATTGGATTTCCATAGTGAGAAGCTCAGTGAAGCTAAGAGGAAGTATTCTTTCTATGACTTAGAGATGTATGCTCCATTCTAAGATCTAAGGAAATGGAGACACTATCTTCTTCCAAAGGAATTTGTGGTGTATTCAGACAATCAAGCACTTAGCTCTCTGAATTCACAAGAAAAGCTCAATCAAAAGCACATGAAATGGGTGGAGTAATTGAATGCTTACACCTTCAAAATAAAACACAAGAAAGGAGTGTAGAACTGTAAAGGGGGAAAATTGAATAGGGATCGATTTGGTTTTGTAGATTATATATTTCCTTAACCTTTACATTTAATTTATGTTTTGAATGTGTTATTGTAGTGTGAGATCATATAGGGGGAAGGAAGATAAGATGTTCCTATTTTATCCCCAAATACACAAATGAAAGATCAAAATTGATTAACCCAAAAGAAGGATCAATGCACAAGTGAATCAATCATTTGGAAATGGGAGAAAGGAAGAAGATCTTAAATTCTGTTTTATTATTAAGGAAATATGATATATAATAGTAATTGAAAATGATGAGAGGAAGTACTAACCTTAAAGAACTACAGATCAAAGAATTCTATTTTTTGGGGTATGTACTCTATTTCTAGAAAATTTGAAGTATGATTCAGAAAGGACATGTAGAGATGAACAAAACCCATAAATATTTTTCTGATCTAACACCGTCTTATGAAAAAGGTTGACCTTGACCCAATAATCTCACCATTGACCCAATAATCTCAACCTTCACCTACACAAGTTTGACATAAAATCTATTTGCGGATCCCGATAGTTCACTGAAAAGGGTATCCAAATCTGGCCTCAAATCTTTAGTCTTGAACTTGTACCTGCAAGAAAAAGAGATTTTTTTGTTGGGGGGAAGGGGTTTGCCTTGGTCAAACCCCAATTTTGGAATTAACCTCAAATATATGTAATTGAAATTGTAGAAGTAAACAAAGTAAATGAATAAATTCACCTTGCTTGTAAAAGTCCTTGTGGAGGATTTGAATCCTTGAATCCACAAGTATGTATGCACCAATGGATCTAGAATGTAGGATGTAGGATGTCTTCAATCAATTTCTTGTTGATCTCCAATGCCAAATCTTGAATGGGTTCTTGATTATGAAGAATCTTGGAAGAAGATAGATGGAGAGATCACTAAAAAGGGCACTATGTAGCTTGAATCCTTCAATGGCCTCCCATGGATCTCTTTGGATGCTTGAAGGCTTGATGGTGGATGAATCATTGATTAAAATCTTGCTTTATTTATTTCTTGAACTTCTCTTGATGATGTTTCTCAATTGCTCAAGGATGCTTAGGCTTTAATAGAGGACTCGCTTTCTCAATATCGCTTAGAAAAAATGAGAGGAGAAAGCTTCCTTTTATATGAAATTAGGGCACAATATTCTAAGGAGGCTGACATAGGAGAATTAAATTCCCATTAAAGCCTTTACCCATAGGAGAGGACCTATGTTAAATATAATTTAGGAATCATCATTTTGGAACCTGAAACAGTCAACTCAGAAGAGAGAATTAACCTTTTCAAAGACCGACATCCAGAAACTGTGGGACCCTAAAATCTGGACCCTGGGTCAAGGTCAAGGTTGAACTTGACCTAGGTTAGGGGTGAGGTTGACCTTGACCTAGGTCAAGGTTGAGGTCAACATAGAACCAAAATTTAAACCCTGACCCTAAGGTCAAAAATCATAGATTTGCAGTCCAGAATGCCAGGAATTAGCCAGAGAAAGGTGGAGAATTGGGGCAGAACAAGGGGAAAGCCAGGTCTAAATTAGGAACCCATTCAAGGTGCTTGAAATGAATCCAAAACCACTTACTTTTATGGCTAAAATAGTCTACCATGGAAGTGCTTCCATTTTTTAACTATACATTTAGCCCCCACTTTAGCAAGAGTATGGACTCAACACAAACTCTTGGTAAAGGAGATCATAAAGAATAGACAATCTTATTGGAATCAAAAAGGAAAAAGAAAACCTCAAGCCCCTAAGGGACTTAAGTATTTATCAACCCTAAGATCACAATAAGAGAGACATCACTAGTTAAGGAGAGAGAGAGGGTGTGATTATCTTTCCCAATGAGAACTTATGTCCCATTGTGAACCACACAAGTAAACAACGTAACTGGAAAGATGGAACTGAATCACCTAGTGAATGTGGCTACTCACTAGTCAACCCATTAGGGAGATCCATTCTTAAGGAAACCTTCTGACCTTAAGGGATCAAATTTTTGAAAAAATGGAGGGATCAAGAGATCCATGTAAATTTAAACTGGAGGGATCAAGAGATCCTAAAAAATAAAATGTAAAATGTCCATGCTTTAAGGATTAGTTTTTAATCCATAAAGGGAAAAAGTTTTAAGTGATTGAAAATATTTTGAATGTGTGTGTGTGTGAAAAAAGTGAGTAGAGTGTATGCCCCCATGTTAAAGTCATTGCGAACACTTTAACATGAGCAATGACTTGAACGGAAACACAAACAGCTCTACAGATTATGTTTCCACTATGAGATGCCCCCAAATGAAGACAAATCAAGGGAAATAAAACATAAACATACATAAGAACATATAAGGGATCTACCTACTATGGGGTCAGTATGATCATAAGATAACATGTACATATAAATATGATATTATTGCAAATTAATTTACTTCATTCCCCAAAGAAAGTAGAAATACAATCACAATGGAGGAAAGAAACTTAAGAGTTATGAAGAGGAATCTTTTTGGACCACAACCTAGAGACCAAAAAGAATCAGTGCTACCATGTCACAAATCCAAGCAGATTATACAAGGGAAACATTTATGAACAATAACACAAGTACAACATAACATAGAAAAAACATATAGAAGAATAAAGATACATATAGAGGAATTGTACAATAGGATTGAATCTTTTATCACCTTGCACCAACAAAGTAACAAGGGTCATATAAAAGAATCTAACAAAAATTTAACAAACACATTACAGGAGAAGCATAGTACAACATGAAAACACAAAAAGGGCTACCATGAAGGATAAGCCAATCAAGCGCATCGCCGACCCTCCCCATCTTCATTTATGTTATTTAGGGTAGGTGGGAAACTTGCAAGAGGGACTATATCCAATATAGTAGGAATGATAGACAGTTCCAAACAAGGATCCTCTTGAGAATCACGTTGCTCGATACTAGGTGTAATTGTCAATTGAGTTGAAAGCATATGAGGTAAGTCAGTATCAAGATCAATGGTCTCATATTCATCACTAAGATCAATAGGATCATCTAAAGTATCCTCCTTATCAAGATTAATTGAAATGGGATCTAAGATGCGAATAGGATCATCACAATCATTCATCTTAACATCATTATGAATATTGACTTCTTTCGACACATTAGGCATAGGTTGGTCAAAAGAAGGTAAAGACTTTCAAAGAAGAGAAGCACAGGCCCTATAATTAGCTCTACACTTATTATGATGTTCATTAGCAGATTTGTTGCATTTTTCTTTGCTTAACACATTTTGAGAACTAGGAGGAATGACCACAGATTCCTTCACAGGTTCTATAGGAGGATTCTCAATGGGTTTTAATGAAACAGTAGAAGTTTGATTATTAGAATTAGAAGTAATGGCTAAAGGAGGTATGGAAGGAGTAGGAAAAAGACCACGGTTGATATCTATCTGAGGCATGCTTAACTCAACAATTTTGTGATGTTTTTAGGCTTGATATGAGCGAAAAAGATTATCATGGTGAGGAGGACATGAGTTAGGTATTGAAGGACAAAAGAAATCAAGAGTAGCAAAATCTCTAGGCCTAGAAGGTTGATACAAACTATGATTAATCATTTGGAGTTCTCCATTATGAATGAGCTTAAGACGTTTATGAATAGGAGAAGAGATAGTATGCATAGCAGATATCCATGACAAACCAAATTTGATTTGAAATTGATTAGAAGTAGGAATAACAATGAAGGTAGTATCTACAGCTTTACCACAAAGTTCTACCGGTAAGTTGATAGAACCAAGTGCAAGATAAAGAAAACCATTACACATTTGGATCCACGCATCAGATGGATCATAGCAATCACGTTGTAAAATTTTCATAAAAATATTTTCCTCAGTAATGACATTTATTAAAGATGTGGGATCAACAAGACAAACACAAGTAGGTATCTTAGCAATCCTAGCATAGATGTAAAGGGGACCATCAGGAGCTTTAATTGTTTCAAAATCATCAAAGGTGATTAAAAGATCCCTAGGTCACTTATCCTTAGTTTGTTTTTGAGTTTTAGTTGGAACAAGAAGTTGAAGCAGAGGTGAAGGATCATGAACAGTAGGTTGAGATGAAACAACACACTCCACATGATTAACAATGTGATTAAGATCATCCATCTTTGAATCATAAACAATATCCATAGAAGATGGTTG
>MU228474.1:677596-703322 GCA_018584345.1 Thuja plicata | reverse complement strand
CTCCCTTGGGTTGTGGTATCCCAGAGGAAGCATGGAAAGGTAAGAAGGTGAGTTATTCTTTTCTCAGAACCTTCGGTTGTGAAGCATTTGCACATATAGATTTTGAAAATAGAACCAAGCTGGAAGCTAAATCTAAGAAATGTATATTTGTTGGATATGGAATTGATGAATTTGGTTTTAGGATTTGGGATTTTGAAAATCATAAAATTGTAAGAAGCAGGGATGTCATATTCAATGAGAAAGTGTTGTACAAAGATCTGTTGCAACAACATGAGAAGAAAGAAAATGATTATGTAGCGCTGGATGATATTCCAAATGATAATGTTCTAGAAATTCCTTATGCTCCGTAACAATGGAAAAAACAAATACCACACACCCCAATGAATGCTAGACGGTCAACAAGGCTAAGTAGACCTCTAGATAGATTTTCACCTTCTTTGTATTCTATCTTATTAACTGATGTTGGTGAACCTGAATGTTATAATGAAGCTATGCAGGTGGATACAAAACTTCAGTGGGAGTTTGCAATGACATATGAAATGGACTCCTTGCTGAAAAATTAGACTTGGGATTTATGTAAGTTACCTGTAGGTAAACGGGATTTGCAGAATAAATAGGTTTACAGGTTGAAAGAAGAAGATGGAGGTTAGAAAAGATTTAAATCCAGATTAGTCATAAAATGATTTGCACAAAAACATGGTATTGATTTTGATGAGATTTTTTCTCCAGTTGTTAAAATGACTTCTATTCATACTATTTTAAGTATTGTGGCTACTGAAGATTTGTATTT
This sequence comes from Thuja plicata, assembly GCA_018584345.1. NCBI lineage: Eukaryota > Viridiplantae > Streptophyta > Pinopsida > Cupressales > Cupressaceae > Thuja > Thuja plicata. Next base: position 702,532 of record MU228474.1, on the reverse strand, counting down.
AGAGAAACTTGATTTTAAAACAACCTTTCTTCATGGTGATTTGAATGAAGAAATATAGATGGTACAGCCACAGGGATTTGAGGTCAAGGGTAAGGAGAGTTTAGTGTGCAAATTGCAGAAAATTTTATATGGCTTGAAGCAAGCACCTCGACAATGGTATATTAAATTTGATAATTTTATGAATGAGAACGGATACACTCGATGTAATTCTGACCATTGTGTTTATTTCAAGAGGTTGAATAATGACAGCTACATTGTTTTATGTTTATATGTTGATGATATGCTTGTAGCTGGATATAACATGGATCATATTAAGGGGTTGAAACAACAGTTAGCAAAATCTTTTGCTATGAAGGATTTGGGGACAACAAAACAACTCCTTGGCATAAAAATTTGTAGAGATAGGAAGAACATAAAATTAACTCTATCTCAGGTTGATTATGTTGAAAAGGTGTTGCAGAGATTCTACATGAAGGATGCCAAAGATGTCACTACACCTTTGCCTGGTCATTTGAAATTGACAAAAGAAATGTGTCTAAAGACACCAGAAGAAGAGGCAAAAATGTCCAAGATACCTTATGCTTCAGCTGTAGGGAGCTTAATGTATGCTATGGTATGTACTAGGCTAGATATTGCACATGCAGTGGGAGTTGTTAGCCGGTATATGAGTCACCCTAGGATTGAGCATTGGAATGCAGTCAAATGGATTATCAGATATTTGAGAGGTACATCAAATAAGTGTTTACACTTTGGGGGCTCTTCTACTACTATTCATGGCTATGTTGACTCAGATTTGGCAAGATATATAGATACCAGACGGAGTACTACAGGGTATGTATTTACTGTTTGTGGGACAATAGTGAGTTGGATTTCTTGGTTACAAAAGGTGAATGCGTTATCGACTACAGAGGAAGAGTATGTTGCTGCTACAAAGGTAGCCAAGGAGATGATATGGCTTCAATTCTTCATGGAAGAATTGGGAGATACACAAGAAGATAATTATTTGTATTTAGATAGTCAGAGTGCCATTCATCTTGCAAAGAATTCTGCTTTGCATTCAAAAACAAAGCACATACAATTGCGATATCATTTCATCCAGTCAGTTTTGGATGATGGATAGTTAAAGTTGGCGAAGATACATATAGATGATAATCTAATAGATATGTTTACAAAGGCAGTGACAAGGGAGAAGCTGAATTCTTCTTTAGCTTCAGCTGGTCTTCTAGACTGAACAAAATAAAAGAATAGCAGAGTTCAGGGTGGTTTCTTTATTCCAGTGGGAGCTACAGATTTGGTCGATTAGTCTCCAAGTGGGAGGATATTGTTGTGGAGTCTAATCAGTCTCCAAGTGGGAGATTTTTATGTATGTGGAGCCTAATCAGACTCAGTTTCTTTCAGCATGGTTTCCCCCCAGACATATCTATATGGGCCCCAAGCTCAGGGTCAAGGGGCAGAGCCCCTTGTGGGGTCCTGGGGCAGTGCCCCAGGTGGGGTCAAGGGGTAGAGCCCCTAATGGGGTCAAGGGGCAGTGCCCCTCGACACCAACAATGACTTAATAATATTGTAAAGGGTTGACCATTGATTTTCTATTAGTCAGAGTATTTTTTTCCGTGATTAGGTTAGGTCAAATATGCTTGTGAAAAGGGCTTAGGGTTTTGAGATTTCATTGTATGAGGGATTTTCATAGCTTCCTATGATGGTATTGAGCTGCAGGTTTCAGATTGTAATCACTAGATAATAATAAAGATATTGGACTCGCTATTGGTGGACGTAGCCCAGGGATTGGGTGAACCACGTTAAATCTCTGTCTTTGTGTTCTCTTCTATGTTTATATTTGCAATTTTCTACTTATTATTGTAACATTATGCTCCATAGAAGGGTTGGAATTATGAGTTATCAAATTATCATTCGGGATTCTAAGGAAAGGAGAGGAAGACTTGGGATCAAAGGAACCCATAAGTCTATGGCTTCTTCTAACCGGGATACTATAAGTAGGACTAGATGTGGTAAAGATCATACACCAATGAAATGCAAATGAACTAACACAAGATATTGATTTATGAATTTTAAATGTAATTGAAAGAACATGCAAGATCTAGCATAAACATGTAAATCTAACACCAAAATGAAAGAGTTGTTTATCGCGGGTTCACCAAAATGTAAAGGGGGAAAATTGATTAGGGATTGATTTGGTTTTGTAGATTGTATATTTCCTTAACCTTTACATTTAATTTATGTTTTGAATGTGTTATTGTAGTGTGATTAAGCATATAGGGGGAATGAAGATAAGATGTTCTTCTTTTATCCCCAAATGCACAAATGAAAGATCCAAATTGATTAACCCAAAAGAAGGATCAATGCACAAGTGATTCAATCATTTGGAAATGGGAGAAAGGAAGAAGATCTTAAATTCTATTTTATTATTAAGGAAATATGATATATAATAGTAATTGAAAAGGATGAGAGGAAGTACTAACCTTAAAGAATTTCTGATCAAAAAATGCTATTTTCTAGGGTCTGTACTCTATTTCTAGAAAATATGAAGTATGATCTGGAAAGGAAACGTAGAGATGAACAAAACCCAGAAATATTTTTTTGATTTGACACTATCTTATGAAAAGGTTGACCTTGAACCAATAATCTCACTGCTGACCCAATAATCTCGACCTTGACCTGCACAAGTCTGACACAAAATTTGTTTGCGGATCCTGATAATTCACTGAAAAGGATATCCAGATCTAGCCTCAAATATTCAGTCTTGAACCTGTACCTACAAGAAAAAGAGATTTGTTTGTTGGGGGGGAGGGGTTTTCCTTGGTCAAACCCTGGTTTTGGAATTAACCTCAAATATATGTAATCGAAATTGCAGAAGTAAACAAAGTAAATGCATAAATTCACCTTGCTTGTAAAAGTCCTTGTAGAGGATTCGAATCCTTGAATCCACAAGTATGTATGCACCAATGGATCTAGAATGTAGGATTTAGGATGTAGGATGTCTTCAATCAATTTCTTATTGATCTCCAACACCACCAAATCTTTAATGGGCTCTTGATTATGAAGAAGCTTGGAAGAAGATGGATGGAGAGATCACCAAAAAGGGCACTATGTAGCTTGAATCCTTCAATGGCCTCCCATGGATCTCTTTGAATGCTTGAAGGATTGATGGGGGATGAATCCTTTCTTCAAATCTTGCTTGATTTCTTACTTTAACTTCACTTGATGATGTTTCTCAATTTCTCAAGGATTCTTAGGCTTCAATAGAGGACTCACTTTCTCAATATTGCTTAGAGAAAATCAGGGGAGAAAGCTTCCTTTTATATGAAATTAGGGCACAATCTTCTAAGGAGGCCAACATAGGATAATTAAATTGCCATTAAAGACTTTAACCCTAGGAGAGGACCTATGTTAAATATAATTTAGGAATCATCACTTCAGAACCCGAAATAGCTGACCCAGAAGCGGGAATTAACCTTTTCAAAGATCGACATCCGGAAATTGTGGGACCCTGAAATCTGGACCCTGGGTCAAGGTCAAGATTGAACTTGACCTAGGTCAGGGTGAGATCAACCTTGACCTAGGTCAAGGTCAAGGTCAACATAGACCCAAAATTTTGACCCTGACCTTGAGGTCAAAAATCACAGATTTGCAGTCCAGAATGCCAGGAATTAGCCAAAGAAAGGTGGAGAATTGGGGCAGAACAGGGGGAAATCCAGGTCTAAATCAAGAACCCATTCAAGGCGCTTGACATGACCCCAAAACCACTTACTTGGAAGGCTAAACCATTCTACCATGGAAGTGCTTCCATTTTCTGACTATACAAGAACAAAGTGGCTGATTCACTTAGTAGAAGACTTATGATAGTACAAGAAGTACAACTGCAAAGCATGGGTATTGAGAGTTTCAAAGACCTATATGTAGAAGATGAATAATTTGCAAAGATATATAAGGTATATAAAGAGTATAAGAATCATTTTAGTGGTGAATTTTTAGAATATATTATGCAAAGTGATCTATTGTTTAAAGGAAGTAAGTTATGTGTCTCTAGAGGATCAATTAGGGAAAATATGATCCAAGAAAATCACAATGGTGCACTTAGTGGTCACTTTGGAGTCCAAAGACCCAAGAATTAGTGTAGAGGTTTTAATTTTGGCCTAAAATGAATTTAGATATCAGGAAGTATTTGGAATGTTGTGTGGTGTGTCAGAAATCCAAGGGCACATCCTCCAATGCAGACCTTTATCAACCTCTCCCCATTCCAAGTAGACCTTGGGAATATTTGAGCATGGATTTTGTTGTGGGATTTCCAAATAATAAAAAAGGATTGGATAATATCTATTTCATAGTAGATAGATTCAGTAAGATGGCACATTTTGTCCCATGTAAGACAGTGCATGATGCTTGTTACATTGCACAATTATTCTTCAAGGAAGTAGTGAGAATCCATGGACTACCTTTGAGCATAGTATCAGATAGAGATACTAAATTCATGAGTCACTTTTGGAAGACATTATGGCACAAATTGGGAACCAATCTATCCTTTGGGTCTACATATCACCCTTAGACAAATGGTCAAACTGAGGTAGTTAATAGAGGCCTTAAGAACCTATTGAGGTGTCTCACAAAAGAGTATGGTCAAACTTGGGATCAACTCTTAGGACAGGAAGAGTATTCATATAATGATACTGTTAATAGAACTACTAGAAAGAGTCCCTTTGAAATTTTTTATGGACTGCACCCTAGAGGTATATTTGAGCTCAGAGAACTAAAAGATGGAGCCAAAGGTAGTGGTTATACCGAAGAATTTGCACACTCCATGAAAGAGGTGCATGAAATAGTGAGAAAGACTCTAATAGAGAATACTACAAAGATCAAGAAAAAGGTGGATGAAAGGAAAAAGGAATCTCAATTCCAAGTAGGGGATATTGTTATGGTTCATCTGAACAAAGAAATACTATAGAAGGGAGTCCCAAACAAGCTATAGAGAGAAGATTGGAGCCATGTACTATTCTGGCCAAATATTGAAACAATCCATACAAGGTAGAGCTCCCCGAGGATATTGGTTTGTTTCTGGTCTTCAATGTTGCATATTTGGTCCTCTACAAGGGCCTACTTTAGATCTAGACCAGAGCCTTACTGAGGTTATACAAGAAGTGGAAGACCTAAATTTGAACCCTACACCACCTAAGAAGGTAGAGAAGATACTTGACTCAAAGGCCTACAAGAAGACCAGAAACATGACATACTATGAGAATATGATCAAATGGAATGGACAAGGAGATGCAAAGGCCACTTATATGAAGGAGACAGAGTTCAAGAAGTTGGGAATTGATTCCAACTTACTCAATCCAAGGATGGATTGAAATCTTTCATTTGGGGAGAATGGTGCAGGAGAACCTAGGCTAATCCCTAATCACAGTTTTTGTTTTGGCTTGTACTAACCTTAGCCAAGTCAGTAGAGTTTAGTTTTGACCTTAGAAGGTCTTTCATCTGTAGTGCTAGGTGGATTTGATTAGGATCAATCCAACCTAGATGTTTAATGTTTTGTTAGTGGTTAATGCTAGATTAATCCTAAAATGGGAAAATGGGTCCAAAAGCCTTCAAGGCTTAGGATAGGATAGAAATGTGCTGAAAGAGACCTCTAGGATGTTTTTAGCTCATTATAGGTCATTGGGATTTGTTTTATGCAAAGTTGTCAAAGTTGTCAAAATGTTGCATGACAAAATTTCACATGATTAGATTATTTTTGAAGAATGATGGTGGGTAGTTATGTAATTTCCTATAATCATGGTGAAGGCATATTTATACATGGAGGATCCCATTTCCTGAGGTATATGGATGTAATGAGTGATTTGAATTTTCAAGAAGAAGCTCTGTTAATAGTTTTAGCATACAATCAACCATTTTGATGTTTGTGAGTTAATAGATGGATTTAATGTTGAGATCTAGTGTTGTATTGGTATATTAGAGGTAGTTTTAAGAACTTTTTGTTTAGCTTTGAAGTTGGTTTGAGTTCAGTAGATTAGTCTGTTAAATTGTTTTGTTAGTAGCATAATTACTGGTGTTGTTTGAGCATTTTTAGGAAATATGGCTCCCCCATAGATCTCCATTGTGAAAATAATTAAGGACTAGAGGGATATGGAAGGGAAGCCATTTTACATTGTACATATGGAAGGAGGAGTTCTGAAGAGAAAGCTAGCTAATTTTAAGGTCATGCCCTAGGCGAGTTCAATGTACCTAGTTAGGTGCATGATAGTGAGCTAATGGTGTTTTATTGCAGGGGAAAGATTGGGAGAATGGAACCAAGCATGGTTTCATAAGTATAGAGGTCCTAAAGATGCCTCTTAGGGGGATTAGGAATTGGCCAATCCATTAAGATAGATTTAGAAGCAGAAATTAGTAGACTGCACAAAAATTGCGCTATTTCCCCTATTAGCTATGAATTCTAGGAACCTACTGTATGGAGGCCCTAGAACCCTAAGACCACAAAAATAATTAATGTCTTGGAAAAGGGTGTTTGAATATCTAATTTTTTTTTGGTTTTTTTTGATATTTTTGTGAGAGAAGTGGGAAAAACTCACTAATTAGGGCTAATTGACCTATTAGGTCTAAAAGACCAAATTCCCCCAAGGTCTTGAGATCGTTTGAAAAACCTTTGATGTCCTATTCTATTGGGATCATATGGGAGGAAATAATTTGTCTTAACAAGGATTACACCCCCTGCATCACTTATGATGATATGGAGATGAAAATGCACTTGGAGATATCCAAGAAGGAGTAAAGAATTGAAGAACACATTGTTGATAGTTACCCCAAGGTGAAGCACAGAAGAGACCAACTCATATAGTTGCATTGGAGAAGTCCTAGGATAGTTGAGAAATGGATTGGAAGATCCTCCAAGAGAGAGTAGGATCTTGAGAAGGCTAGGAATAATAAAATCCTAGATTTGGCTTGTGCAAGCACACCTTGAGTGTTTCTATCAGAAAGTTCTAATAGGCTTGTGAAAAAAATCCTATAAAAATGTTACTCCTAATAGGGTATGTAGGATCCTAATATGTTTTAAGATTAAATCCTTTAAAAAGGTGAATCTGAGAAGGAGTTTTAAATCTCTTAACCAAGTAGTTCTTAACAGGACTGTTGTAATAACCTTTAATCAAGTTATAGATACTCTTAACCAGGTATACCCCTAATTGGGTGACGTAATGCTCCTAACAGGGAATATATTATTTTTGTAGTAGTGATAGTTGTGGGTAATAATTCCCACTATTGTTTTTCCATCTAACAAGGGTTTCTATGCAAAAATATTGGTGTCATTGTGTTACATTTGTGATTGTATATTTTAATTTTCTTTTGTGTTACATTTACCTTTGCATGTTTGTTTATTTGGAAGTTTATGAAAAGATTTTGTAGATCTGTGGTTGTACTGATTCAACACCCCCCTCTTAGTGCCTTATAAGACTAACACTTTGCATATGTCCATGTGCCATCAACATTTTTGACAACTTTTTTCTTACATTGTCTACCATTTGAGTGAAGGGGGAAAGATGGATAGTAAAATAAATTTGATTTTATGACTCAATTGTTTCTTTTACAATGTACTGAAAAGGTTGGGTCACATGTATAGTTTTTTCTTTAATTTGAGCAATTATTTTCCTTGGGATTTGTAGGTGCACATCTATAGCTTGTGTAGGTGATGATATAATATCATTCCCATTCTGTTCAAACCACATTTTTAGTTTTTATGTCTCATCTATGTTGAGGTTTATGAAGAGGTGGGTACTAGCCATAGTGCTTATGACCTATCCATTGTATTATGTGAATTTTGCAGTTTTGATTGCAAGAACAACAACCTTGTTTAAATGGTACATTTATTGGAGTTGTGCACCTTCTTTCTGAGTGGATGGGCCCCATCAAGTTAAATTCATAGTAGATGAAGACATATCCATCAGTTTGATACTTATTATAAGAAATTATGTCCCATCTCTCATTCTTATTGTGGAGCTTGGATCTACACAAATGACTATGTCAATAACATCAACAAGGAAATTTCTATCCACATGAATAATTTCATTAAAAGGTGTGAATGAAAACTAATGTTTTGGAATTGATAGGTCATCATCTATGAGAGAATCCTTTGAATCATCTTCCAAAAAAATTTCAAGCTGGCTATTAAGTTTATAGTACAACCTATTTTCCATCTTAATAGTGCCACCTTCTATTGTATATATAGATCCTACCTCGATATTCATGTAATGAATATTTGTAATTTTTTTGAAGACAGTGATAGGTATCTCAGTTTTGTCACAACTATAATATTAAAAAAGAAGATATTTCCTTGTCCATTGTGTCTTGTAATGGTGAATTTTTGTTTTCACAGTAACACGCCCCTTTATAAGCCATATTGTTTAGAATGGATTCAATATTTTAATAGCAGTAATAGTAGGTTTGAGTTCTTTCTTCTTTAAACATGTGATATCTCAAACATCACTCTTCGTGAAGGGAGTTGTGAAACATCATTTTGAAGCACAATTGTCGATGGAGAAGTTGAGTCTGTGGCATGTATTTGTAGGTCATATTCTTTGAATATGTTGGTGGGTTCACCAATAATATGATGGTGCAAGGAAATAATGTCTATTTTCAATACAAAAATCCACCTATATGAGCACATTGAGTTCAAGTTTTATCTATTATAACATATCCTAAATGTCGGCTTCAAAAATTCTAATTTTTCAACAGAAGTAGACACTATCTAATAAGTTAACACAGTGGTCTACCTTGACTTCAAAATAGTAGGGTAACTATATCCTTTAATAAACACTATGGAACCCTTCAAGATTTCTTTAGATGTCACATGATCATTATATTTCTTTGGAATCGTTGCTTTTTGTTTAAAAATTCCATCAAAGAGATTCATTCTGTATCGAGGTATCAACTTGAGATTCTGATCCAACTCAACAATATTTATGACTTGGAGGTGCAGTTATAATCGTAGGGCCCCTACATTGATGATTGTAATTACAAATTAGATCAAGGTAGACATTTTAAATGAAGGGGCAAAATATATCTGTAAAAGGGACATCAAATGCCTTAAGTTTTTTTTATTGTGGATGTATACTATCATTTTGTATTTTATGGAATAAATACTTGGCACAATGCTATCTTAATTATTTCATGTGGTTATGAACACTGTATTTATGTTTTAATAATTCATTATGAACGCAAAAGTTCTTTTCATGAGACAATGTAAATATGAACTATTTTATGCAAATGCAATAGCTTTAGACAAGATTTTAAAAAAAGTTGCTTATGAAGAATACCTGTCAAGTGCGAATTTTTTTTGAGCTTTTCCAAGAATTATTTGTTCTTTGGAAGGAACTTGTATGGACAACAAAAAAAACAAGAAGATGAAGTATGAAATAGATGATATAAAAAAAAACAAATTGTGTGTAATTTTTATGCAACACTAAACTTTGTGAATACAACTGAGTGTGTGAATTATGTACCTACAAGATGCAACACAACACTTAAATATGTTATTGCATCAATGGTTAGAATCATCATATTCAATTTAAAAACATAGAAAACCAAAGGAAACTGACATATTGCTTCCTATCTAGAAAGAGTATGATTTAAGCTATAAGTTTGTCCTCAGATTATGCTTAAAATTAGTGATACATTCATTCCAAGAATGGAAGATTTAAATGAAATTCATACTAAATATCATGCAATTCAAGATAAAATGATTCATTAAGCACAAAATGAAAGGATTATCTATTTAGATATGAATTCATGAAACCAAATTAACAACATAAGAGCACAATTAAAATTCTAAACTTATGAACCTATTGAGCTCAAAATTCAATCCTTTTATGGAAGAATTTGAGAAATGAAGGGTTGAAATTGATTTGTGAGGAGAGGTGAGGATTGAGTCTTTGGTGATCCACGTGAGTGATCTATGTGAGTGAACTCTCATTGGTTCATGGATTGACTTTCCATGTGCAAGTGATGAGTTGTATTTAGAGAGTTTTAATAATTCCCTTTAATTTTTTACTTTAGTCAAGGATTTAATTGGGTTGATTTGATTTAAATAAGCCAATGTAATTAATGTGAGGTAGTGATGAAATAATTTTGATTTTTCTAAATTACGCTAATAATCAGATGGTTGGATTAGCATTATCGATTACCTTTAGGGAAACTATGGTCTCTGGTTAGAGTAGACCAAACTAGGGTGGTTACATTTTCACATCTTTGAATTGATGTGCGAGAAGCACATAAATTCAAATAATGTCTGATGTTGACTTCATAAAGTTTGAGAATTACACCCTTGATTGAATGAAATTTAGTTCATGAGACTATTCTCGAACTTGATTGAACTAAGACTGATAGTATCAACTTTGAACTTGATTGAACAAAGGTTGATTGAACATAGATCTAGAGATACCAATTCTAAACTTGATCAAAGAAGAATTGATAATATTGACCCCAAACTTGATCAAATGAATGTCAATACGAAGCTGCTAAGAGCTCTAAGGTATCAATTCTGAACTTGATCGAACGAGAATTAATAATACTGACTCCAAACTTTATCGAACGAAGGTCAGTATGAAGTTGCTGTGAGTTTGATAAAGATTTGAGAGATTGTAGACATATATATCCTACTTGTTTAGCGTTGAATCCTTCTATCCAACAATCCCAACTTGATCAAAGGAAACTGCCATGCCCTTAGTCTTTTTATGATGAAGTTCATTTTTCTTTTTGAGCAATAATTTGATCAATATTTAGTGTGATCATGCTCCCTTGGGAACAAAATCAAAGGAAATAATAAGAAATCCCTCTGTAGAATGATAGATCAATGGAACAGGTTGATTGGATCAATGAATAATCAATTATAAGGTGAGATGGAGTGAAAATGTGTTAAGAGAAAACAAAATTTTACCAAGTTGACTACTTGAAAATATAATTTTGAGCCTGATAAAATGATGTAGGACCAATATTTTGATATGTGATATGTAGCTTGTTGATAGAGAACCATGAAAAACTGATTGCATGTATAGAGCAATTCTGCATTCGTTGGAGACTGTCGCAATTTTTTTTTACTATACTATGTAAAAAATTACCCTTGTGTTCAATTTTATTTCCGATAGATATAAGAAGAACAAAATAGAGTACTGATAGTCTGCTTAAGGTTCTTGAGCTTCTAATTTTCCCTAAAAGTTCTATATAAGCCTCAAAAAATGACTTTTTACCCATTCATTTTCAATTTTATCCTTGGTAAATTCTTGAGCTATGGAGAGAATGTGGTGGTCCTCATTGAGAGGCATCAATTTGAGCTTGCATGTTCTGACGAGCGGCCAACACACTACGCACCCCTGTTGAGGACATCAAGACCTTTCTTTGTATGCTTTTTGTTTCTATTTTTGATGCATTTTACTCATGTTATAGGCCAAGTAGTTTTGAGTCACATTCGAGGTTCCAGATCACATATAGTAAATCCCATGTCGCATATGGGAAATGAAATTTTTCCAGATCACATCCTGTATAAACAAGCTTGCATCTTGTAGGTCATCAGTGAGTTGCTTTTGGTTATTTTTGACCAAAATGTGAACATAGTCGCATCCTATGAAAACAAGATCGCTTCTGGTTTTCCCCATCACATCTAGGATGCGAGCTCACATCTAAGAAAAATAGAATCTCTTCCAGTAAGAGTTGGGAAACATGAATTTTTGACTGTGTTGCTTCTGTTTATCTATTAAAAAGACTAGTTGTTAGATCATCTGGATATTTTGTGTACCTAGACTACTGATGTAAGTCTCTAATTTCTATCTGACAGACTGGGTTTCCCATTGTATCATTCTGAGGACCTTGGCCTGCACAATTCCTTTCCTTAGCTAGCTTCTTGACTGATGTGGAGCGACAGATTATTGAATGTCTTGGTTTATACTCTTTGATCAATTTATCCGATATTAGGGTAAATCATAGGTTGTTGAATTTTCTTGCTGAGAGATGGCACTCAGAACACAAAACCTTCCATATTCCTACCAGTGAGATGAAAGTGACCCCAGATGATGTGTGGAAAATCTTGCATATTCTTGTAATGGGATGAGAGGTACATTTTGAGTCTCACTCAGCTGTGTCGATTACAGATGCTCAAAGATTCTTTACATATCCTTCTATAATAGGATGATACTTGAAATGGGATTATATGCTAGCTTAGTATGAGAAACTTCCTGTGTTCTTAGCTAGTTTGATTGGTGGAGTCATGATGCCTGACCGCAGACAACATGGATTCATCTGCAGTTGGGTAGGGATGCTAGAGAAGATGATTGATGTCATTCATCAATTTGGATGAGGCAGTTGTATCTTGGCTCACATGTATAGAGAATTACATGAGATTGTCTATGAGTATTCACGAAGCCTAAATGTGGGTATTCTTATTCTAAAGATCCACGCTAGGGAGCACATCCCAATGAAACAACCTATAGTAGACTATGAACACCTAAGGATCCATAGGTGTACATGTATTCTAGTTATGTCCAGCAACCCCACCTAGGTAAGCTAGAATACTGGCACCGATTATTAGATGATGTAACACTGGTTGAGTGGCAACCATTCGTGGACTATGAGGAGTGGGGTTCTGATCGACGATAAATGTCATATTTATTTCAGAGCATACATTTGATTGGGAATACTAGATATGTCATTGAGAGATTCGGTGTTACTCACGTCCTTAGACAGTATGGAAGGATTTAGGGTATGCCACAGGATCTGACTATATATGAATGGATCCATGATGAGGAGGCATAGTGGGGTGCTTTATTATCCTATGAGACTGCATAAAGAGAGATTAGACATATGGTTGTAGTGGGTTTGGATTACCAAGCTCATGTGACAAATGCGAGAGTGATAGCTACGTACAATCCTTACCTTTTTTACTTTCCATTTCCACGGTTTACTACACCTATTGAGATAACACCACATATTGAGGAGGCCCTTGATTATGATCCTGCCGATGATGGTCCTATGAGAGGGAGAGGCTAAGCAGATAGAGGTGTGAGGGATGGGAGAGGAGGGAAATATGTGAGGGGTGATAGAGGTGGCAGAGGCCCTCCTGCAGACAGAGGTCAGAGACATGAATCAGATGACAGGGGTATGATGGATATGATAGAGGTGGTGGGGTAAAGGGAACATGCACTTGTGTCAGGTTTATACCTCCATGCATGGATCTGTGTCCACTGCTAACTAGGAAGCAACACCATAGATTAACAGGTCAGAGACCTACAAGTGAGATCAGTGGGAGAGGTGGAACTCCTAGACAGGATCCTCCTAGAGATACTGGTAGAGACTTAGGTAGGGATGGAGATCCATTATCACAGTGCGAGCAAGATCAGGAGAATTTATGTGCTTGCATTACTACATTAGAGACACTATTGGCTGATAGGAACATGAAGATTGAGAGGATGAGATCTGAGAGAGATTTACAATCACCAACTGCTACACATCAAGGACAAAGAGAAGTGTACTATTTTTCTTTATATTGTGCAGTTGTTCCACAGCCTCAGAGGGCACCATTGTATTATGTGATAGTTCAACAGTTAGAGGGTGCTATGCCTCCACCACCTCCTCCTTCATGAGGAGATGCACCACCTCCTCCTCCTAATTAGGTAGAGGATGATAGTCAGATATGAGACTATTGATTCCAAATATTTTGCAAATTAATCCTAATACGATCATTTATTGTACTCTAATACTTGAGACATGTGTATATGTTGATTCTGATCTTCTGATACTATTGATACATTCCCACATTTTTATTTGATATTCACTGATATACATAAGAGATGGAAGCTTCTGATTTTGATATGTGTATCATCATTTTTCATGTTTGATATCTTTTGTATGTGATAGATGTGTAGATGTGATTCATACTATGATTATGTACTTTTTCTTTGTGATGATGTAGATTACATTCATGTGATGACATCATTTGTGCTCTTTTCTGTTCACTGATATATAGATGTTTTAATGATTCTATGTGAATATGCAGATGTATGTTATTTGAGATTTTCATTATTATTTGAGATTTTCATCATGCAAATATATGTATGGATGCATTTAGGATGTAGAAATGCAACACTTGAATGCTTTTTTTTTAAATTTTTCCTCTTTTCCCATTATGAATGAAAAATGAATGCAATGGATGTGTAATGACATGAATATATCAATAAAATAGATTAAGGAGTCAACCTTGGATTTGAATGAAACCAAAAAATAATTTTGAGCTCAATTACTTATGTTGTTAAATGAATCATGAAAACTTAAATGCAACTAAATGCAAACTTCTAGGACTATCACTGATTTTTTTACACACTAGCATTTTATCATCATAGGGCGTTTGTGTAATGGACATCATCGGGCAGTACAACTATCACTGATACCAAGGAAGTATCATGAGAGTATGAAAACTACCTTAATTGGATGCAATGTTGAAAATAAACCTAAGCATCAAGGCATAGGGGCCAGGATGACTTGTTGGTTATCTCCTTTTGATTTAAGAATCACCTTCTGTTCATGTGCAATTTAATATATGTAACCCGCAATGACCTTTAATGTTCATATCATTGGGTACATAATGTTTCATACACCTTACTTAGAATTTGATTAGAAACAAACAAGGAAATTGATTCAACCTCACTGTAGCTTACACATAAAAAAGGATTGAGATATATGCGACTATCCACTCACGTTGGAAGATCTTATCATAAACATCCAAATTAAGTGAAGTTTGTAGGATCATTGAAGCAATCACCATATGTAGAAAACCAAGAAAACATTATTCCACCTTTCCTTGTGACTCTTTATCATTTAATAGACATCATGGAGTAACTCGGAAGACATAACAAGCAAAAATTGATAATTAGTCAAAGAAAATTCATAACTATTTATATGCCCCTAGTTTAAAAATTCATTGGAACATAAAATGAGTCATAATAAAATCAAGATTGGTCAATATGTGCTTATGTGGTGTTTAGGAACACCTTTGATTCATTATTCAATCACAATAAAGATATCATCAATTAATTCTTGGAATTAAGTAATGTATGTCTGTGTCTGAGTGAGTGAGATAATATCAACAATTGCAATCCAATGGAGTGTTGAGAAACACGGTTCAATTAAAGTGTTGAGAAACATTAGTACAATGTTTGTTACATGAAGGTGGTGTTTAAGAAATGCCTTTGTTGGTGATAGTGACCAAGTTTTTGTGATTCAAGTATTGAATAAATACTGTTTGTAGTGGAAAACTTTCCTAGATAAGGACCTAGGATGACCTAGAAATCAAAAACCACCGACTGAACAAGCTAGTTGAGATGCCCCTAGTTTAGAATGTCTATCCCTAAGATGAAAATATAAACAAACTCTAGGCAAGGAAAGTACATTCATGAGGAGGTCAGATTAAACTGATAGAAAAGATATGATCATGAAGGATTGGTGCAAGAAGTGCATTGATAGATGGACCGCTGATTACAAGTGATGCTTGTTTGCCAGGTTTTCACCACTTGACAAATTTATTTTTTTGCTACCAAGATGTCTGTTTGCCAGGTTTACCC
Organism: Thuja plicata; assembly: GCA_018584345.1. Taxonomy (NCBI): domain Eukaryota; kingdom Viridiplantae; phylum Streptophyta; class Pinopsida; order Cupressales; family Cupressaceae; genus Thuja; species Thuja plicata. The sequence goes on along the minus strand of MU228474.1, from coordinate 686,930 downwards.
CAAGGCACTTTTCCTTTTTTTTTCAAATTTTTTGTATTTTTTTCTTTTTTCTCTTTTTTTGTAGTATCAAGGCACCCGTTTGCTAGGTTTTCACCAAGAATACCTTTTTTCAAGAAATTTTCAACTGTTTTTGATTTTTCTCTTTTCCACTATTTTTGACTTTCTTCAGGATCAATTTTTCACTTTTCTTGGTATTTTCTTAGGATCAATTTCGCTATACAAGCCCTTTGGCTAGATGTCAAGCATAAAACCTCTTCAAGTGTAGGGTATTGATAGGATCAAGAAGAACAAATATCTCAGGTGTACCCTTTTGACATATTTTTATGATATACTTTCAGGTGATCAAATTCTTGTTGTCTACGCTCATCCAATGGTTCTAGTGCTTGGATCCTATCTATGTGGTATTGTTCATCTGTGAGAAGAACTTGAAGAGATACTCTCAAAGAAGGAATTTCCACTTTAATTGGTAATACTGCTTCTACGCCATAAAAATGAGAAAATAGCATGGTTCTTGTTGGTGTTCTAATGCTTTTTCTGTAAGCCCATAGTGTTGGATTTCATTGTAAATGCCAGTCTCTACTAGATTTAATCATAGTTTTGTGTAGGATTTTTAGAATGTTCTTGTTTGAAGCCTCAACTTGTCCATTACCTTAAGGATAATAGACTGAATAAAAATTTTGAGTAATGTGAAATTGTATACAAAGGTCCTCAAATTCCTGGTTCTTGAACTGCCCCCCATTGTATGTTACAATAGATGAGGGTATCCCGTACCTATAGATGATGTAGTTCAAGATGAACACAACAACTTGTTTTCCAATGGATTTGATTAACGACACTACTTCAACCCACTTTGTGAAATAATTAGAGGCTTTGATGATGTATTTGTGTCCACTTCAAGAATTGGGATTGATTTGTCCAACAAGATCAAAGGCCCATTGCTGAAATGGCAAATGTGTGATAAATGGTATGAGCTCCCTGGCTAGAGCATGTATAATATTTCTATGTGTTTGACATTTTTGACATGTTTTCAAATACTGAACTACATCTTTTTCCATTGTAATCCATCAATATCCGACCCTTAGAAGTTTCTAGGCTAATGAAAAACCGTTTGAGTGAGATCCACACACACCTTCATGGACCTCTTTTGATGCCCGAACAAACCCTTCTTGTTATAAACACCTAAGTAGTGTTCCATCAAGAAATAATCTATATAAGTTAGTAGTGATGAGTACATAACACGATGCTATCCTAATTAGGGCCAATTTTTTTTATTTCTGGACATTCCATTAGGTAAGGTTTGATCTGTAAGATATGCATTTATATTGGTATATTTAGATTTCTCTTAGGTGTTTAGGGCACAAATAACTTGGGATTCAAGTGTATCAAATGCAGGAAAGGATAATTATTCCACCAAGAAGTCATAGCATAATTGATGCTCCTCTAGTTGTAACATGGATGCTAGTGTTTCCATAGCATCTGCAACTTTATTTTATGTTCTTGGAATTTGTTGAAATGTGAGAAACACAAAGTACTTCTTCAAATCCTTGATCATCTATTTATAGGGCATCAAATTTTCATATTTTTTTTGGTACTCTCCATTTACTTGATTGATGATGAGTTGAGAATTTCCATATACATGGAACTCTATGATTTTCCATTCCATGGCTAGCTTGAGATCGTTTACCAGTGCTTCATATTCAGAAATATTTTTTGGTGCATGGAAACATCAATTTGTATACCTTAGGTTTCTTGTAACCTTGAGGAGTAATAAACAATACCCCTGCTCTAGATCCTTGTTGTGTGAAAGAAGCATCAAAGTACATTTTCCATGGATATTTTTTAAAGTGTGTTATTGTCTCATCTGGAAACTCTATGATCAATGGTGTTACATCATGTAATGGTGAATCATCTAGTTGATTGGATAACACTTGTCCTTTAATAGCCTTTCTGTCGACATAATCTATACCAAATTCATTGAGTATTAGCACCCATTTCACTAGCCTTCAAGTTAATGTTGTCTTACTAAGTAGGTATTTAAGAGGATCAATCTTTGCAATGAGTTTCACTATATGCAAGAGAATGTAGTGTCTTAGCTTTTGAGATGCAAAAATAATGCCTAGATAAGCTTTTTCAAATATACTGTAGTTGAGTTCATAAGATACTAATGTCCCGCTGATATAATAAATTTCTCTTTCCTTCTTGGTATCATCCTCTTATGCTAGAAATACTCCCAGTGATGTAGCTGTAGCTGAAATATAGAGTAAAAATGTCTTACAATGAATAGGAACCATTAAGATAGGAGGATTAGCCAAATAATATTTTAATTCCTTGAAGTTATTTTCACAGTGTTCATCCCATTTGAAAGGCACTCCTTTATGTAACAATTTCATGAAAGGTTTACTCTATCCGCTAGTTAAGACATGAATCTTTTGATTGACTGGAGTCTTCCTTAGAGAGTCCTCATTTGACTTATATTACTAGGAGGTGACATATCCATGATGTATTTCACCTTTTTTGGGTCTACCTCAATTCCTTTAGCTGATACAATGAATCCTAGGATATTTCCTAATTGAACTCCAAATGCACACTTCTTTGGATTGAGCCTTAGTTGAAATTGTTCATTCTATCTAGTATCTTCTAAAAGTCTTAAATGTGAGTTGTTTTGATTATTTACTTGGCTAAGGTATCATCCATATAGTCCTCCATGTTCCTATGTATCATGTCGTGGAATATTGTCATCATAGCTCGTTGATATGTAGCTCAAGCATGCTTTAGCCAAAATGACATGGCGTTCCAGAAAAATGCCCCCCATGCACATGTAAATTATAATCTTTTCTTGGTCTTCAGGGGAAATCTTTATTTGGTTATAGACCTAAAATCCATCCATGAGTGAATAGCGCTCATATCCTTCCATGAGGTCTATGATCATATCAATGTTTGGCAGTGGAAAGTCATCTTTAGGAAAAGCTTTGTTTAGATCTCTAAAGCCAGTGCAAATTTTGATAGAATTATCTACTTTAGATATGGGGATTACATTAGAAATCCATTCGGCATAAGTAATTACCCTTATGAATCCAGCTTTTAAGAGTTTTTCTAGCTTCACTTCACCAATAATGCTACATGTGGGTGCAACTTTCTTAATTTATGTTTGACATGTTTTATCCTAGGAGCTATAGATAAGTGACACATTATTAATTTAGGATCTAATCTAGGAATTTTAGTATAAGACCATGCAAATCTAATATTTTTCTCTTTAAGGAACTCAGTGAATTGTGCCTTTTCTTCCTCTGACAGAGATTGTGCTAGATGTACAAATTGAGGAGCTTCAGTTGTTCCCAGATTAACTAGTTGTGTCAGTTCTATCAAGACTGAAGATATTTCTCAGAAGTGTTTGAGGAGAATATCAAGAATCTCATCCTTTGGCACCTCTTAGAGGTTTTCACCATCATATACATCTTTTATTTTTAATTTTTTATAATCTGATACTTCCACAACGTCGTTTTCACCATCACTTGTTTTATTCTTTTTACTTTTCAATTTGTGACTAAGAAACTTGATATCCTCCTTGGTCATGTTCACGCTCCTTGCATTGGTGGAAGAGGGATAGGATTCACAAGCATGCAGATAGCATACTAAAGTGTATTCATTGGGAAAGCTCATTATATGATTGGGTTTTGAGTCTGTCCAATCAATCAGTTTAGGATTTACCAAGGATAGTTATTTAGAGGATTCTAAGGACAACACCGCGTTAGTGTCAAAACTGTTAACTAATAAGAATTTTTTTGTTAAGTTAGCTTCTATAGTCGTTAGATCATTAAGAGTGGGATCATCATTATTCGAATCATTTTTAGTGTTATGTGAACCTAACTCTAGCGACCTATCATTTGAGATTTCTCCTTCTTCTCTCTCTCTCTTGTTCCATCAAAGCTGTCTAATATCCTTTGATATTTCTCTGGTTCTATTAAGACGCCTATTTCTACATTAATTATGTTAGGCATCACCACCTCATCCAATTCTGTGACAATATTTGTACTAGGGGTAGTATTAGAACTCTCTCCTCTTTCCAGTAAAGGTGCAAATTTATGGATTACATCTACCTCAATATCCATGGTAGAATCATAAATGTGATTCCATTCATAATCATGTAAGTCTGAGATATTATCATTAGATCAATTTAGAAATTTAGAAATAGTGATCTGGTGTACCCTATTGGCCATTTGTGAATCAAAGTGTGGTAGATCTAGGACATGTGAAATTTTCACCAGTTGCCCCCATTTAGGATACATATCTTGTTGTTGTCTTATAAAAGATAACTCTTGCAAAGTGTTTGAGCTACTCACTTCTTCTTCTCTACTTATGTCTTCTTGTTCTTGTGGGGGTTCTTCATGATATTCCTCTTCTTGCTAAACTCCTAGAGAATCTTCTTCTTCTTCTTCCTCCTCTACTTCTTGGACATTGGTTTGTGACAACAAAGGAACATGGTGTTCTAGGTGTTCTCCAGAAGTAGGTACATATAGTTCCCCTTGGTATTATGGGTTCTTAGTACTGATATGCAATAATATTTCATATGTCTAGGGTACGAATTTAGCTTCTTCTTCATCTTCATCACTTCCTTTATCAAAGATTGAACCATCTCTTGAGGTAGGATGTTCTGATTTGTTATTGAAACCTAATCCCGTCTTGTCCTTAGTATCCTTGAATTCCATATGAATTGGTTCAATGAATCCTTTTCCTTTATCTCCTAAAGGTCCTTTCCCTTTGTATCCCATTTTTTTAAGAAGATCATAACCTTTGCCATATTTTCAGTAGATATTTCAACATGTTTGACTTCACTTTCTCCTTTTTTCCCTTTATAGAGCCATGCCAAGACTTATTTATCTTATTTTTATTCCTCTTGAGAAGTTGAGGCTGTAACCATGCCAGTGGGTTCATGAATAAATTTTCCTATTGAGGTAGAATGTATAAATGATGGGGATAGTTTCCCATATGATCTTGGAGATATAGGAATGTTAGCCAATGATGGCATTATGTCCAGTTTATATTCCCCCATGCTAGTTTCTTCAAGTTTTAATATCTTTCCAAAACTTCTCATCACCATATATTTCGATGTTTCAGATATAAAATCCTTTGGAACTTCCTTATTGTGAGGCACCACACTATCTGCCTTGATGTTGTTGCAAGTGTAGCTTGAATCTGCTGGGATTGTTACTTCTACCCCATTGTGTGGGAATTTGATACATTGGTGGTAAGTAGATGTCACCGCTTGTATCTCATGTATCCATAGTCTTCCTATTAATATGTTATAAGCCAATCGTAGATCAAGAACTTGAAAAATCACATTTAGTTCTATTGGCCCTATTATATTGGTAAAAAAACTAGTCCTTTGGATGAACTTTCTTAATCATCATAGGCCTTGATGGTTATCTTACTTCTTGAGTCAATTGTGTGCTCTAAAAGACCCAATGCTTTGACCAGATTGAGAGTACATATATTCAAACCCGCACCTCCATCTATTAATACACATTTCACATGGTGTTTATGGATCAAAACTTCAATGTGTTGAGGCTGATTATGGGGATGAGTCAAAGATTTATCGTGCTCTTCTGAAAAAGAGAGGTAATGTGGAGCTGATATGTGATTAACCATTACCTAAAGTTTGTCTACATCTATGTCCTTTGGAATGTTAGCTGAATGTAGGGATTTTTCAAGAACTTCCCTATGCACTGAAGACTAGATATTTAGCAACTCAAATATATAAATTTGGGCTGAGGTTCTTTGCAATTGGTCTACCAAGTTATAGTAATAGATGGTATGGGAACCGTTTGTCTTGATGTTTCTAGTTTTGGAATTGTGACAATAGGTGGTTTGGATGACGTTTCTTATTTGGATGAGGAATTAACCCCTTTGATCATAATTTGTACTTGACTTCATGTTACTGTGTTTGAATGTGCCAACTTTTCCTTCACACCTTTGATAGTGATTACATTGATTGATTCGTTCTTTATGTCCAACATATTGATCACATTATCATTATGAGAATAGATGTATCTTCATTTCATTTTTCTTTACAAGCTTATCCTTTTTCATAATTAGGAAATGGTTTATTACAGGTCATGTGATCTTCATTAGATGTGTGTCCTTCCACTTTGATTTTTCCTCCATCAATGAGATCTTGTATAACATTCTTGATTTTGACACAATCATAGGTCTTATGCCCTTTGTTTTTATGGAACTCACAATAGGAATTATTGTTCCACCATTTTGGTTTTACTTTTGGTTCCCATGGTTTTGACTTTGATAAAGTAATGATTTTTTTGTCCAAGAGAGTTTTAAAAACCATTTCAAGAGATTCTCCCAATGGAGTAAATTTTCAATGTGATGACATGTAACTGATTAAATGTTTGATAATGTTAAGTTGAAGATGATGCAAGACATTAAATTAGTTAATGGTTTGTATTTTCATTGATGTCAACTTGATATCATTTGTACGGTCATGTACATAATGCCTAAGACTTAAAAGAATCAATGGAACAATGATTATTCTTTCAACAATGCATAAAAGTTAAGTATTCACTAAGTGATAGACAACACTGACGGAGTGCACACCATCGGTAAAGGCAGAGAAAATGTCACAGTGATAACCGACGAGCAGAAGATAGTGTTTCTCAACAAAGAAAAATCATAGGATGCCCAACGAGCTAAAAATAGAGTTTCTCGACAAGCAAGATCCAATGATGCCTGATGGGTGGAGATCCCGAAGCTAATTGAAGTTACATTGACGGAACTGGCAGTTGTCACCGATGATGAACTACAGAATTGACCGACGAAACAAAGAGTTTAGAAAATGACTAAATATCCAGCTTGCAGAGCTTAAGGATAGACTTAAACGGTTGTTTTATTTGTTTTATTTGACCATAATTAAGTAATTGATTTAAAGAAGATTTATACAGTTGGCAAGAAGATAACTATAAGATAAATTAGGAGTTAAAGCCGTAAATCAGATTGGCTGGATTGTTTTTCACGCCAAGAATCAAGAATCAAGAATCAAGAATCAAGAATTAAGAATTAAGGAATATCATGTCTATATAAGAGACAAGCATAATTCATTTCCATATGCAATCAAATACATAGAAGGGGAGTGAATAAAAAGAGGATGCTAAAGAGAAACTGGTGAAGGATAAACTTCATACAGTCCTGATCAATCAAGCTAAGGGAGAGCTAAAGAATTTTGCAGGCACCGACAAATAGTGAAGCACAGCATCATAGAGAAGAAAGTGTGGAGCACAAAGGAATTGAATTGATACATTGATCAGAGAGATATTGTATGTAAATAGATCTGAAAATCTACAATTCAAGTTGCATTAGAAATAGGTCATTGTGTTTCATTTTAACCATTGAAGCATTAAGTCTCTTAACAGAGCAAGACTTAACCGTCTTCTATATATTGAGGTACATCCCAAAGAGTGCCAAAAAGGTTGACTCATGAAAGTAGAATTAGTCTTACCTAAAGCCTATTGATAGTCTAAGAAGGAGGCTGATTCAAGGATGGTAGTAAGATTAGCATAAAGCCTATTCACAATGTAAGAAGAAGGCTGATTCAAGGATGGTAGCATAGATGCCAGATACTTAGTGACAACCTATGTATAAAAATCCTCTAACAAGGTCGCACTTAACAGTGTATTTGTAACCTTTAACAAATTTGGGGTATCGGTCCCAGTGGTTTTTTCCCTTAACAGGGTTTCCACGTTAAAATCCATGTGTTATGTGTGTATGGTTTATTAATTTATTATTTTACATTTCAAATATGCATTTCTGGATTGATTGGTATACTCTGCATATTTACTAAGTATCGGTAAATAAATTTTACTGCTTATTGGTAATCAAGGAGAATAAGGATAGACAAGGTTAACCGACAGACAGTTAATTATTTCAAAGTATTTCAAGGAATGCATCTTGTAGGGACTTAATAATCTAAGGTGTATTGATTGGTGGATTAAAGTTTAAAGGATAAATTTTTGAGGCCATTGATTCACCCCCCCTCTCAGTTATTACTAACAATGGGTATCAGAGCTTGTGTGCTTAGAAGGAAGGGTTCAAGACCTAAGTAAAGATCACAAGATGAACATACGAGATGTGCCTAAGTTGAACAAAGACAACTTTGCTTCATGGAAAAGTAGGATAAGACTCCACTTATCAGGTATTGGAAATGATATTACTTAATACTTAGATATTGAATATGTGTTTCCTACAGGACCATTGACAGTAGATCAATTGAGAGTGAAGAATGAGCATAATTGCATGGTTATAGATATTTCTTCCTCACTCTCTGATGCTGAATTTGAAGATGTCAAAGACTGCAAATCTGCAAAGACAATGTGGGACAAACTGAAGCTTGTACATGGAGGTGATACAAATGTTCTGAGAGACAAGGTAGAAAGCCTTAGAGGAAAGTTTGATGATCTTAGAATGAAAGAAGGTGAAAACATCACACAATACAACACAAGAATAAAAGTATTCAATGCTATACGAGGTGTTGGAGGTACACTTGAAGAGGAGACAGTGGTAAGTAAAATCTTAAGAACCTTATTGCCTATATATGCTATTAGAGTCTCTTTTATTCAAGAAATGAGAGCAGTAGAAAAAAATACAGTTACTCTTGATAGCCTAACTGGTAGACTGATTTCATTTGAGATGAATAACTTTGACAATAGTGTCTTACCAAGCTTAGAGTCTTCATTTAAGTCTTCTATGAGAATAAGCAAATCTAGTTAGAGAAACTCATCTAGAAGAGACAGTGAAAGTGAAAGTGAAGAAGAAGATCTAGATGAAATAGAAGCACTCATGGAAAGAAGAATGCAAAGAGGCAAAGTTAAATACAAAGGCAAGTTACCACTTGTATGTTTTAATTGTAAAGAGATTGGACACTTTGCTACAAGATGTCTTAACAGAAGAAAAGATGACAGAAGTGATGATAGACCTTTTGAGAAGAAGTCTGACAGAGGTGATAACAAAGATTATAGAGGTTGCCGACGATCAGAAAGAAAGGATACCTGAGACTACAAGGATAAAGGCAAGAAGGCTAGCTATCTAGCTGCTTGCAAAGATGAAGATACTGACACCAAACTAGATGATGACATTGAGATAGTATTTGTAGCTGTGAAGGATGATTTAGATGAAGATGAAAGGTATGAAGAAACTACACTCATGTCTAAGATTAGTAAGAATGATATCTGGATTATAGATAGTGGTTGCACTCACCATATGACTGGTGACAAAGAAAAGTTTAATACTTTTGAATACTATAATGGTGGTACAGTAAGAATGGGAAATGATA
>MU228474.1:640746-655802 GCA_018584345.1 Thuja plicata | reverse complement strand
ATAATGGCTTACTAAACGGATTTCATTTAAAGTAATTTTGATGTTGAAATATTCATATTTTTTAGGTTTACCTTGGCTGATTCAGCTTATTCATAGCATGTAGTGATACACTATTGTTTACATACATGGTAGGGATAGTTGGATCTCGAATCCATCTGGTCAGTCCACTGCATTTATTCTAGCTAATGCAGGCTATGATGTTTGGATTGGCAATGCAAGGACAATTTTTTTTAGCTATAGACATGAGTATTTGATAGAGATTGATAAGGTATATGTATGTAGGAACAAAATTAATACAACATTGAACACCTTAATAATGGTTGTGCTACTCTTACAGTCCATAATAGTCCTTGAAAGTGATTCTTGATTTAACTATGCACAAAAGATTGTCAAAAATCTCTACACAGTTACATCTAGAAGTACTTTCAAGCACCTTGATATATGTATACTCAAAAACATTAAACAATTGAATCATTGAGAATATTGGGACTAGAGTGTGGGTGGACTAACAATGCTAGACCTTCCAACCATGGTGTATTTGGTAAACAACATAACCAAGTAAAACATGCATTTCATAGGCTTCTCTCTGGTAGCTTAGTCTTGATTTTTTTACTTTTCTTTTAACAAAGGTGCATGTCAGATTACTGGGTTCTTAAATTACAGCTAACTAATTTGGAAATAGCATTGTAAGGGCACTCAAGCTACTTAAGCTGCTATTAGTGAAGTGTATATTGGAGATAAGGTGGAAAAAGTGGCATTATTGGCTCCTATTGCATATGTTTCGGACACACATACGCCCATTGGAGTTGCAGTCGTAGTTCTTCATGTGGGAAAAGTAAGTTAGCAAAACCAAAGCCCTATAAAGTTTTAAATATTGTATGTGGCTTACCTTAAGCTGAACTCTCTTCTTGAATCCCTAATAATTTTTGCTTGTTCTATTTCAAATAGGTCAAAATGTTTAAATATTTTTCCATGTACTGATTTGATTAGTTCAAAATAGAGAAGAAAACCACTAAAATAGAGTAGAACGATGCCTCTTCCATATACCCACTAGTCATTACAAATCAGGAGACTCTAAATATATTACAAACCTCTAAATGTAGAGATAAAAAAATACAACTTATTCCAACTTGAGAGAATCTAGTATGCATGCTAACTCTGGTAGTCATGCATTTCTGTTGGATTTTTAAATATATGCCTCGGGTAAGTGTAGGATCATGGTATGCCAAGCTATGACCTTAAGTGACAATGAAAATTGAGAAAATTAGGGTTAGGCAACTTGATGTAAAAAGTTGAACATCTTACCAACCTTATGTGAAAAAGATGTAAGAACAAAATCTGTAGGAAATTGAATGTAGTTTCTAAACTACTAGCTCTTATTTTTAAAAAAAATCTAATTGTTGAAAAATTTAGATTTTAATGTAGTAGTACGAAGATTTAAGGAAAAAGATAAAAAGTATGTGTATGTCTGACCACCTTAATCATAATCAAATGATGATATATTATCACAAGATTCTATATATAAGTAGTAGACTCATGCCCAGATGTGATGCATATTTTTGTGTAATTTTTTCTCAGATAAATGATTAATTATGAATTTTATGATACAACTTATTTACAATAAAAAAACTCTCGTGTCTGACCACATTAACTAATTGTAAACTTTAGGACATTGAAAACTTTTTTTTCTTATAGTAGGTGAAGCATAGAATGTGACACATGTTTTAGATTTCAAAAAGGTTAAACCATTTGAAAGTGATAGTTGTTTTTCAATCAGTCTGTCAATTAGGACTTTAGAGATAACTTAATTAGAAAATAAGTAATAATAACTTTTTAAACTCAAGATTTGACAACAATTATATTGATGGAAAGCTGATAATTTATTTAAGAAACCCTTTTTGTTTCATCAATTTTTGGTGAAAAAAGGTCGTCAGCTACATGGACAAAGTTTGGAGATTAGAGGAAATATGGTGAACACATCTTTTGGGTTGACCATCCATGTTTGGCATTTCAAAGTCAAAACCCAAGGCAAAAACCAAGGCTAATAAGATATCTGAAAACATATCGCATATATGATATATCGGATATCCGATACTTTCGGATATCTGATAATATCATATATACGATATATCTTGCCCAAAATTTTCATTGCTTTTTTTAAATTTATAATTTTTTTTTACGTTATGTATAATAAATTCCATTAGCATTAGTATTATATAATTATTTATATTTATATATTCTCTATCGTATAATAGTATAATATTAGTATTAAATATTTATATTTATATTATAACAATAATACCTAGGAGAGAGAGAGAGAGTATTAATATTGTGAAAATACAATATTATAAAAATATAATATGAATATAATAAATTAATATTATAAGAATAAAATTTATAATAGTTATGAAAATTTAAAATAAATAAAAAAATAGGATGAAAATGAAAAAGTTCAAAATTTGAGGGGAAGCAAAATTTGAGCGGGAGATTTTAGATATCCAGTTTGTTTTACTGGGATCCATAAGCAAAAAATGAGTCTATGGGTCCCTCAGTCTGAGAACCATGTTTTTTGCAAAGAATATCACGGGATTGCAACAATGAAAGAGAAAAAACTACTTTTTACACCCTTTTTGTTGGAATTTCTCTATTATTAAAGGTTTTTGCATCACCTTTATGGTCTCACCATGGGGAGTAGTAGTCGTTGAAAGCATAAATGGAAGAGGAAGCTCACAAATGAAGAGATTGAAGTGTATAGAGAAATGGATAGGGTTGCCCATCAGAACAAGAGACAAGGTATGTTAAATATTAATAAAGATGAGAGCATAGGCCCACCCTTAAATGCGGTTTCAAGTGAAGAAGAACATGAATTTGAAATGATTTATGACAATAATATTGAAAATGAGACTATATGGATTGAAAATGAAAATGTAGGATTTTAAAATGAACATGTAGATGTGGACAATGGAAGTGTGGACATTGACAATGACAATCCACTGATTGAATATGAAGGAATTGAAAATGATAACGGTGCACAAGAACCAAATCAACGTTACACATCTCCAAATTATATGAGAAATGAAGTCCCTTGGGAGGAAGAAAGACAAAATTCAAATTTGAGACCTTCAAGAACAACAAAATGGTTACTTGAAATTGATGAGAACATAACGAGCAATTTTGATGGAAAGAGATCAGAAAGAACCGTTTGGTTGTGGGTTTCAAAACTTTTTGATCATTGGTTTAGCCACAAGACATTGGTTGAGCAATGTTGAATGTTTGTGCAGTTGTTAAAGATGCAGAAGATGTGACCTAAACTAGTAAAATTGAAGATTAGCGTGAACAAGAAAAAAAGGACAGGAATGCTATTATTGTGAGAAATATTTTTAGTGCTCTCAATTCCATTGGGAATACTACCAAGGAAAAAGACAAGAGATTCGATAGGAGGGTTGTTACAACCTCCTTAGTAAGTCATCATTTGAGAAAGGCTCATTTGATGAGACAAACTTGTGTTGACTTGAACCTAAATCGTAAAACTTTGGCTAGAGCACTTGCAAGAAGAGAAAGACTTGATGATCCTCTTCAAAATGATACATGGGCTTATGGTGGGAGACTTCACATTGTGATAAGAAGCTTACCAATGGTGTGAAGGATTAAATTCAACTATTTTGGCAATCTGACTCAAGAATGTCACCAAATGTGAACGATGTCTTGAAGTTGAGAATTGACATTCGAGACCGCACCCAACATCCAATATATTATTTGGAGGTGAGCGAAATAATGTTGTTCAAAAAATTATCACATCCAACATTGCAAATATCACAAAGAACTTTTGAAGCATCCAAGCCTTTTTTTGTGTGCCTCTTAAGATTTGAAATACTTGTTGTTGCAAATATCATGTGGATTTTTCAATGCACCATGAATTGTTATGATCCCTTCATTTTACTTTGCATGCTAGTAAAATGTTGGAGAAGTGTGGTGCAAGTGCTCTTTGAAAATCATCAAGAGAATTGCTAGATCATTTTTTATGTCCTAGAGATGATGGATGTTTCTTTTATAGACAAGATTTATTAAATGACAAGTGCTCAGAGTGTGGTGGGCTAGGAAAGTTTGTTTCATGTTTTCATGAGGGCTGCGGTCATGATTTTGGAAAGAAAATTGTCCAAAAAAAAGGTAGATCAAACCGTTAAATATACATTGAAAAGTGGAGGTGAAGGCTCTAGATGTGAGTTGGCTACAAAAGAATGCAATGTAGTTGATTTTAGTTCAAATTTCAGGAAGAATATTTTTTACAAGTATGCAAGACATAGTCACATGTCTCAGTGGTTGGATCAACAATTCAGGATTTGTAAGGAAACTTTCCTGATTGATCCTATTATATCGGTCATTGACTTTGCAGAGAACTATACATTGAAACCCCAAAATGAGTTGCAAGCTCAATATTAGAATTCTATTCAAGTTGCTATTTTTGTGCACATAACATATAGACATTCCCCAGATAGTATAGAAGATGACCAGAAGATAATCAAAGAATACCATTTTTATATGAGCGATGATAGATCTCACTCTCACGAATATGTCAAAATTTGATTTGAGAATTATTTTGAGTGGGTGTGAGAAAATATTATTTCTATGGATAGACATCTCATTTGGTTAGATAGTTGCACAGGTCAATTCAAAAATGCTCGTATGTTTTATTGGTTGTGTAGAATGCATGTAGAGAGAGGTGTACCTCATATTTGGAGTTTTTTTGAGGCTGGTCATGGAAAATAGGAGCATGATGGAGCAGGTTCATGTGCAAAGAGAGCTCTAGTTAAGGAGCAATTAAGGATTTCAGGTGCAGAACTCCTTGATACTAGTTCTATTGTTGATTGGTGTACTTCAACATTGTCATAGGGGGGACTCTTGATTCAGCAGTGCGCAGATTATTTTGGTTGGTTGAGGTGGGCACAATAGGAGATAGGTTGGATTGTTAATCTATGAAAGATTCTTAAAAAATGCACTCATTTCAAAGCTGATCTATGCTAGCACATAGACCATTTGGAAATGAGTGTTGTCCTTTTTTTGTTTGAGGTGTCTTCAGTGTGATTGGGATCAATGTGAGTCATGTGAGTGGGTAAATACATGGTTTCCACATTATCTAACTCCTTTATCTGTCACACTATCTGTAATAATGATGACTTAGATTTTTCACTTGACTATAACCATATTTCAGATCTTCTACAACTAGGACATGTTTTTGCATTGGTTGTACCACAAGGGAATGATGAGAGATCATATTACTGGTTAGCACGTTGTGTATGATGAAAGCATAATCTTTCACAACTGATGACAGATGATGATATGTTCACATATCCCATAGGATCACATGTTGTTGCGGGAATATGGTTGCGCACATATATTATTAGAAATAATGACATTCCTATGTTTGAAGACTACGAGAAGCACAAAACCATTCTCATGTAATCACACCTTGTTATGACAATGAATGTTAAGTTGTTCAAACATCAAGGAAAACCAAAGACAAAAGAACTTTGGAATATTAGTATTTTTGATCATGAAGCAATATTGAATACCCTCAAGTAGAGAGATGATCCTTCAGGAACACTTTAGTAGGTAAGTGCAACTTGCTACAAAGTTTTCCATGTTCATTACGCTTACGTTGAATACATTAGTTGTAGTTTTCTGCTTCATTTGTTTGAGCTAATCAACTTGGTTTTGTGTGTGGGTTGTAAGTGTAGTTGGATACATATATGATAGATATAGAATATTGAGGTGTGCATTTGATTAGCCCATCTTTTATGACGGTAAACTTCACTATGCATTGGCTAGTCCTATTCTTTGGTTCGTTTACTTACTTATACATTCATAATATTTTTGTCAACTTATAAACTTATTTTTTCTCTATTAACTTTTCTTGTGCCTTATGAATGCAGGGATTGGAATGTAGATGTCATCAAGTACCATGTGTTAAAATTATACACTTTACAAGAGAAAGTGACACTTAATTTTGATATATAGTTGTGTATCTAAGATTTTGAGTAATTCCATATGTCAGACTTTTGATAACATTGATATATTTACTCATAATATGTTGTATTCATATAAGTGTATTGAGGCACGAAACCTGTGTTGTGTATGGTAATGGAGTTTGGTTGTTAGAAGACTTACAAAGTTTGATTTTTTGGGTTGTTGGGAGGGGTGGCTAAATATTAAAAATAATTTAATTTTAGTAGAGTGTTGACTGGCTTAATCATGATTAGTTTCATAGTTCAAATTTCAAACATACCACTAACAATTTGAGAGCATCAAGAACCATTTGTCATGGGAGAAAAATGCCAGCTCCATCAGCTCTGATTGGCTAGGTAAATGCTAGTGGATACCTTTTTTATCTCACGTAGCATCAAGAATTTTTTGACACATGTCAGACCGAAGTGTTCCCAAGGTGCACTAAGCCAAATTGGGCAACAATTTTTGGAAAGCAATATCTCTGACCTCGTGAGAGATATCAAAGATCTGTGAAGTGCACAAGGACCATCTTGGGAAGGTCCACTCAGATTCTATTTGTCAACCCGATCTCGGTTGGTGCAAAAAGTTGTATTGTTGCTCAGTTGAAAGTTGCTCAATGGTGCATCTTTTAAACCATTCATCGTGGGAGAAAAATGTCAGCTCCATCAGCTCTAGTTGGCTAGGTAAATTCTATGGGATACCTTTTTTTTCTTGTGTAGCATCAAGAATGTTTAGGTACATGTCGGACCGAAGTGTTCCCAAGGTGCACTAAGCCAAATTGGGCAGCAATTTTTGGAGAGAAATATCTCAAAACTCATGAGAGATATCAGATATTTGTGAAGTGAAAAAGGACCATCTTGGGAAGGTCTAAAAGCATGTGGCTTAGTTCTAGGATATTCCACTCAGATTCCATTTAGTGACCCGATCTTGGTTGGTGCAAAAAGTTGCATTGTTGCTCAATTAAAAGTTACTCAATGGTGCATCTTTCAAAATGTTTGTCATGGGACCAAACTATCAGCTCCCTCAGCTCTAGTTGGCCGGGTAAATGCTAGTGGATACATTTTTTTCTCATGTAGCAACAAGAACATTCTGACGCATGTCAGACCAAAGTGTTCCCAAGATGCACTAAGCCAAATTGGGCAGCGATTTTGGAGATTGATATATCAGACCTTGTGAGAGATATCAAAGATCCGTGAAGTGCACAAGGACCATCTTGGGAAGGTATACAATAATTTTTCTTAGTTCTAAGAGATTCCACTTAGATTCCATTTGGTGACCAATCTTAGTTGGTGCAAAAATTTGCATTGTTGCTCAGTTGAAAGTTTCTCAATGGTGCATCTTTCAAACCATTCATCGTGGGAGAAAACGGTTAGCTCCATCATCTCTTGTTGGCTAGGTAAGTGCTGGTGGATACCTTTGTTCTCTCACGTAGCATCAAGAACATTCTGGCGCATGTCAAACCAAAGTGTTCCCAAGGTTCACTAAGCCAAATTGTGCAGCAATTTTTGGAGAGTGATATCTCAAACCTCGTGAGAGATATCATAGATCTGTGAAGTCAACAAGGACCGTATTGGGAAGGTCTACAAGAACATGGCTCAATTTTGGGAGATTCCACTTGGATTCCATTTGGTGATCCAATCTCGGCTGGTGCAAAAAGTTGCTTTATTGCTCAGTTGAAAGTTGCTCAATGACACATCTTTCAAACCATTCGTCCTAGGACTAAACCGTCTATTCTGTTAGCTCTAGTTGGCCAAGTGAACCCAGTTACAAACTAGAGGCAATTTTTAAGTCTTGGAAAAAGTGTGGAATGATGTTGGAAGTTGATTCAAGATGGTAGAGGCAGTGGGTAGGTCTTTTCATTCATTTTATGTAATTGGAGCCTATGGTGCATTTGGGGGTTCCTAGGGTCATTTTCTTTATCTTTAAAATCATATACCTCTTATAAACCTTAATAGTTGTCAAACCAATTGCCTCTGCATCATTAGGGTATGAAAATTAGGATTTTATTAGCCCAGTTGCGGTCTATTACACCTATTACTTTGGTTCGACAAAATTTTTTTAAGGTAGTTGCTTTAGAAAAGATTAGGTATATTACACATGACAAGGCATGAAAAGATATAATATGGAAATGAACATACATACAACACATGAAAAAGATGTAGTATGGAAATAATACATACATACAACACATAGAAAATATATAATATGAAAATGAACATACATACATAATTATAATGCATGACAATAACATAATATGAAAATTATACATACATACAACTCATGACAAAGATATAATATGGAAATCATACATACATAGAACACATGAAAAAGATAGAATAACCAGAAATGAACATGTAGATATGTATATATGAAATTTTTTTGTACAAAATGTGGCACATGCACCATCTCAAAATAGTTACAAAATAAACATATCTAGATACAATGTGGCATACACCATCTCAAAATGTGCCATAATAAAAATAAAATTTTCCACTACAAATGTTTATAGGACATCCTATTCTACTGGCGGATCATCAAAATGAAGCCTCTTCAAAGTACTCTTTGGTTTTGATGGATCCTGCATTCAAACACAAAAGTGAAACCCCAAGTTAGATTACTTAATTTATATGGTTTCTACAAATAACAAATAAAAATTGAAAATCATAGTCAACAATAATAAATAAACAAATTTTAAAAGTGAACTCTCATGTAACTCGCCTCTATGTCTCCTCATACAGTCAAGAGACCTAAGATATGTCCTTGGTAGGCAAGGGACAATGCCACCAATGTCGACTTTGACCTGTAAATATTTGCAAACATGAGATTGATCTACGAGTTATACTATTTAATAATAAATCCTTGGTAGCAAATATGTGTTTACAAAATAAATGAATTAACCTTAAAACTTACTTGTGTTGAACTTTCTTTAGGAAATGTCGGTTGGGTCATCAATGATACAAACCCTTGGTGTTGTACCTCCCTCAGACTAGGGGTGACCTAAAAAAGTCAAACAGATACTTGATACAATCATGAATTGATCATATTATATATGCTTGATAGTAAAATAGAAACAAATAAATTTAGAAATACACGTACCATGGGGCTATCACTGTGAATTGAGATGCATGTGACTCTACTGTGGTGAACCGGTCTCACGACATCGTCAGACACCACCCTCTGTCAAATAAACCATGTTAATTAAAAATAAGTACGCACAAGTGACAAGTATACATGTACACATAAAAAATCTAAAATACTTAATTACCTTCCCCTTGTCAACACCAGATTCCTAAACCTCCTCACATTGCCCCTAGTGGCAACTGGTGATACTTGCATTAGTATGTACAATAAGATGATCATGAAAATTAGAAAACACATGTATATACTATTATAAAACAGGAAACCAATGAGTACATTAAAATGTATGTACCATGGAAGTGTCAAGGGAAAATGAATTGGTTGAAAGCATGGACCCCTCCACCCATGCCATCTCCTCCTCTGTCATCAATTGAACGTAAATGGAACACATAAAAAAACATAAGTGGGCAATCATTATAAGGAAATTATACTAAAAATATGAATGTTTAAAATTAAATACAATGTAACAAGTTAACTATTTACTCTTAACATAATAGTAGGAGTCCATGGATTTGCATGCCCCTAATGCACATATCCATGAGGTGCTTCAGTTCCCATAGTGTGTTGTGTAGTATCATCTGCCTCGAAGACATAGTTATATGAATCACTATCATTTAGGGACCCAAGAACATATTCTTGCACATAATGCAAGTGTGGGGTACACAAACATGTGAGCTCATGGAGGATGTGGAAGGGCCAGAATCCTCAGCATGAGGAGGAAACAATGTTGTACTCTGCCTAACCAATAGATTACTCAAGGTGTGAATGGATCGAATAGTTTGTGAGCCAGCCTCAACAATAATATCAAGATGTTGCACTGTAGGAGGTGGTGAAATATTGGTAGGGGGGAAAAATGTGTGGGATTTCACCTGGTGTTCCCATGGACTATCTTGAGGAGTGTTTAAGCCTATGCCCTAGTTCAGCCTCATGCTCCAATCATTGACCTTGTGACTGAGCACAAATTCAGCATAAAATTTTCATAAGAAATAAAATGGGACATCAAAATTGCTATGGGGTGGCCTATCAAAAACCAGTCACTATTTGCATCATTTGTGCATGATTTAATTGACAAATTTGTCTTTTTAGGGTCCACTTTTAAACCAAATTTGGGATCAACAAAAAAGGTTACATATGTCATGTTTTTTCATAGTTAGGTTCATAACCTGATCATAATTAATCTCATCGTCAAACTCAGCTTGCATGGAATCACACCAAAGAAGTGCAACATTATGTTGCTCTATATGTTTCTCCATGTTTTTCAATAATGGAGTTCAATGTGGAAAACATGAGCTGTAGTGTGGGGATATTGGCATATGTAGTATGATATCCTCTAAGCTGATTTAGATTGTCTCCTATGAGATCCTCTGAAGGTCAAGGATTTGAGATTGGTTGGTCTTCTAAAGGTGGGGGATTGTATGGAGGTGCTTCCAGATTGTTAACAGGGTCATTGGGAGGGTTTCCTGATTGGTTTGATTTCATGTCTGATTATAATTAAACCAAAATAGACAATTATAATTAATTTAAAAAAAATGATAAACAATATCAATTAAAACCTACTTTTTATAAATAAACTACTGTGTGTAAGAAAATACACCTTCATGAAATTAAGATGAAAGACAACAATTCTATGGAATGATAAAACAAGTTAATCTAAGAATTGAAGCTACAATCTATATCATCTCATGGTTCTCTATCCAAGATTTGTTAAGAGAGCTCTCAGGCTTAATCTCTCTCAAGGACAATCCTAGAATGAGATATGTATGAAAATGAATGCTCAAATCTAGCTAGAGTGCTCAAAATGCTAAAAAATGCTCCAAGATCATATGAGAAAATAACAAATGCTCCTAAACATGATATGCTAAATGAAATGCAAATGCTAAAACTCTCTCAAAAAATCTCAAATGGTCCTCATGTGCCTATAGTAAGGATGCTTTTTGCTCTTGAATTCTTGGATCCCAAACACAAAGAAAATCACTTGTATTTATAACATTTTCCCGAGGGTAGGGGGTAGAGTGAGTTGATCATGATCAAAGCTTGGTTAAGTCAAAAGCTTTGAGGTGTTCTCAAATAGAGGGAAAGTTGGTTGGTTGTCTCAAAATATATTAGGAATTAAATAACTTCGTCATTTAATTAAATTAGCCATGGAAGGGTGATTGGGTTGGATTTGATCCTTTTTGATTTGAACTATACAATTGAAAAATCAATTACATAATTTGATTAATCCCTTTAGGCTTGAATTTAATTATTTGATTTTATGATTATTTGATCTTTTAATTTGATAAATGTCCATTTGATTTGCATTGAGATGAGATTTTGAAGCATTTGGCTGAGATTTATAATTTGGAATGTTTGAGGTACACTTGGTCAATTTTAGGTGTCTACAAATGCCCCTCTTTGAATTGATGTGTGAAGCGCATTCATTCAAAGAAATCTTGATTGTCCTGATCATTGAGATGAAACTGATGAGCTGATATGAAAACTTGATATGAAAATCCTGATATGAAACTCTCGATATGAAACCCTGATATGGAACCTTGATATGAAACTCCGATATGAAATCTTGATATGAAACCCTGATATGAAACTCTGATATGAAATCCCAATATGAAACCCTGATATAAAAATCTGATAAGAAATCCTTGATATGAAACTCTGATATGAAATTTTTGATATGAAACTGTGATTGATAAAGTTTGAAATTTTAATGCCCCAGATTTGATACAAGATATGCTGCAGAATCCTAGTTTGATGATATGATGATGCCCCCTTAGAAATGGAATCATCTTGATCGTAGGTGAAAGTTTTGGAAAAACAATGCTAATAGGATAGATCAAAGATGATAGCATTTTTGATAAACGATAATGTGAAATGATGGTGAACAAATGCTCCAGTGAGTAGAATATGCGGATTATGTTTGACTAGGTCAAAAATCTCATAAAATAGGTTAAAATAGCTTAAATAGGTTAAAAAACCCAAATTTACTATTCATTTTCACTATTGAGATTTTGCTTTGATCCTCTGATGATTGATAGCGATGGTGGTCCCCATATGAGAGAATAGGTTTGAGCGGGCACACCGATATCAGAGACCTGACTACGGGCCTCCGATGAGTGGTTCAAACCCTCTTGGTGCATTTATTGCTTAAAAAATTACATTTATTGTATGTTTTTACTGCTTTTTAGAAAAGTTTTAGCCAAATGCCGCGTAGGATAGGTAAAATGCCGCATAGGGTAGTAAAAAGATACGTCCACGCTGTGAAAATCCACGTACGTGCAATCCTTAGCCGCATAGGAGCTAGGTCAGAATTGCCACCCAAAATAGAAAATGCGCCACCTAAAAACACCATGTTTTAAAAGCCACGTATGATGTTTGAAACACCGCGTAGGCCAGCAAAAAGCCACCTATTTGGTAAAGCACTGCCTCTGCGTGGTAAAGAGCTGCTTTCAAAGATTAAAAAAATGCTTAGCTTAAAAAGCCGCGTACACTCAGTTAAGTGCCACCTACCATAAAGTTGAAAGTCGATATAGGAAAATAGATGAATTTAGTTCAATTGATCGTCCAGATGAATCAATTAGGTTCCAAGCTAGAAAATGTTCATCCAGAATGTCACGTAGTGTTTAGGATGTTAGAAAAGTCATAATGATGAATGTTTGATAGGTCAATCAGATATGATTAAAAATGATTACAAATTGTCCTTGTGTCTCATGATATAGAGGTTAGGAGCAATAAGTTGATACGCTCAAGTTAGAGCAAAGTTAGATTTAATGTTTTGTGATTGACATAGAATGGTTCATCAAGAGAAAAAATAACATGATGCACTTTGTTTCAAAATGAAGGAGCATTTCTGTAAGTTGCGGGTGCGAGGTGTAGAGTTATGGTTATTCGATCTAGTAGACGAGCTTACGCCTCCTGAGCGACATATTATTGAGACTTTTGGACTTAGTTTCCTTTTAGATCTCCCTCGATTTCAGTTGAACTAAGGTTTATTGACAGCTATGGCAGAGCGATGGCACTCTGACCATAATACCTTTCATTTACCTCTAGGCGAGATGACTATTATGCCAGAGGATGTATATAGATTATTGAGGATCTTGACTCATGGAGAGTGGGTGTATTATGATTCAGTATATGATAGCAGTGTATGCAGATGGGTGTTTGGAGATAACACCATTGCAAATGATTGCATTACTTGGGTGCAGTTTTCCTCATTTCCCACCCTACCAACATTATTAGGAGTTGTGATAGGGGGATTATTTTTGCCAAATAGGAGAGGTCATGGTTTTTTGGTCAGATGGGGCTGGATTATAGAGGACCTGATTTCTCATCCACGTAGATTGGATTAGGGTTCCTGTGTGTTGGCACAGTTGTATCATGATTTACATGAGATTGTATATCAACGCAGTGTAGCTATTTCTGTAGGTGCAATTTTGTTACAATTGTGGACATGGGAGCATATCCCTATTACTAGGCTAGTGTCAGCACGAGTTCAGGCTCATGGTTACCCATATGCATTTCTATATGACGGTATGATTGTCCAGCATCGTCTGGGCAAGGTTGATTTTTGGAGACGCATGATTGATGATATAGATCAGGTGGTTTGGAGGCTGTACTTGTAGTGTGAGAGATGGTGGGAGGATGATGATGAGTTACCCTACATGTTTTCACCTTGATGGATAATAGGCTGGTCACCTTTGGTTATTGAGAGATTCTACTTTGGGAAAGTACTCTGATAGTTTGGCTAAGTGCAGGATATGTCACAGGGTATGGCACTATATGCCTAAGTACAGGCTGAGAGGTTGATGTGGGGAGCACAAGTTGACTATCAGTCAGCCTATCTCTAAATAGATCAGCTGGGATATGGGGTTTGGGATCTGATGCCATAGGTTGCAGACGCAGGGATGTCAGCAAAGTATCGAGAGTGGTTCATTCTACATCGTTTCATGAGATTCACAGATCTAGTAGAGCCTATCCCTGATGTTGATGAGCTTTCTGAGGATGATGGTTATGGTGGAGATGATGGGGATGATGGCGGTAGACCACACTAGCACAGAGTTCAGAGAGCACCTAGAGCGCCATGGGTACAAAGAGCAGCTGGGCCTCAGATGAGAGGTAGCCATGTGAGAGGTTGAGGTGGTGGTTTTAGATAGCCTAGGCATAGGCGAGCAGGTGGATAGGTGCCTCAGGCTCAGGCTCCTTTGAGAGTGGATGCAGATTGGGCTAGGCACAGACATAGATGGGTCCAGGTGGCTAGATAGTTTCCTGGACAGATACCATAGGTTGACCCATAGGTCAGCACAACACAGGTGATACCGTAGGTACCTTTAGCACCTCAGGCACCACAGGCTCCTCTAGCATTGCATGCACCTCCAGTTTCAGATGATATAGTGCAGGATGTTTGGGGGTTACAGGCTGGGATGACTACAGTTACAGCAAGATTAGATCAGGTCACGACCATGCTGCAGTAGTTCTTGGCTACTCTGGCTCAGTTACTGACCAGTGCGAGCACTAGTCAGGTGTATTATGCTGAATGTGGACCTCTTAATTCAACACAAATGCAACATAGTACTTACACAATCAATGAATTTACAAAGAAAAACATGGATTGTTTGCTCTGCAAATGTGATTGAAGCGACCTTTTGCCTCCTAATTATGTGTGATTGTTGCAGTTTACCCTCAGAACGAGAGCCAACAACCTGACCATCGCTAATACGGAGGATTTTATAGTGCAAGTAGATGAAGAAAATCCATTATTTATGAGAATGTATGCAACTAGTTCATGAGAAATTGTTGTTATTCTATGAATTAAGACATGATTAAGCTATGAAACTGAAGTGCAACTAGTCTAGAGATGAAATGCAATTAAGCTATGGAAGTAAAAGTGCAATTAAGCTAAGAAATTGAATGCCTCTAATCTA
>MU228474.1:573506-591616 GCA_018584345.1 Thuja plicata | reverse complement strand
TCCCTTACCCCCATCACCATCTCCTTCCCCTCTCTTACATCTTCCTAATCCACCCTCCATTAAATCATAAATATTATTAGACAAGAAAAACATGTATGCATTCTATAAGAGTTTGAATATGAATGTGTAAATGTTATTAGACAAGTAAAACATGTACACGTTATGAATAGCTAAAAATCAACTTTTGGTTCTTCAAAATGTGTAAGCGTTATGAAGAATTAAAAGTACTTCTTCAAAACGTGTATACGTTTTGAAGAACTTAGTCTCGGTATTCACCGAGTCATAACTCGATCGGGTTATTTCAAATTTTGAATAATGTGATTGGGTTACATTAAATTTTGGTTTTTTTTTAATCATGTGGCCACTCTTTTGACCAACAACTTTCTGCATTCACCCATGTATAGAACTAGCTAGTTCAATAGATTCATGAGGGATATAATGCCCAGTTTTGTCAAATACATTAATAATTAAATAATGGATGACCACATTTTTCATGACACAAGTGTATCATCAAAATATCACCGCACACCTACATGTTCAAGTTGCACTATGACATATCAAAATGACATCCAAAGCATGTGACAACAATGCACTAGCATGGCAACACATATATAAGAATTGGTAATGGATCAAATTTCTTAATGAAAACACTATAAGTAGGTGCAGTTTTATCTAACCCTAATGATAAGGCCAAGGACTATGATATCAATCACTTGATAAGCCAAGAATAAGATGAGATAAAAGAATCATCCCACCCCTTAGAAGTATCAATTTGATGAAATAATACATTACAAATGTGGAATTGATATTCACATCCTAAGATCATTTGCTTAAATTCTAGGTTGATAGAGAGTCTTGAGATCTCACCTAACACACTTTAAGATAGTCAAATTGGTACTAGGCATGACTACCGACATAGAAAGGTGAATGAATTCTAATATACAAAAGGTGCCATCCAAACTCAAGTGTTAGCCAAGCAAGGAAAATCCCAGATACAGTCTAGAACATTAAGGATCTTTCCTAATATCTTATAGGGAGTATTTGTTATCAAAGGTTCACCCCTCTCAGGACTAGGTCAACCATTGACATTCCTTAGTTTCCCTTGGTAAAGTAGGTGACCAATCTAGGTCACCCCTAATAAAACATGCAAACTACATGCTAACTAAAGGTCTTGGATGCAAGCTTTCTAGATGCTTAAAATTTGATCTTGAAGCTTAATGAGGGTATATTAGAAGCCTACAAACATCCCAAACTCTCAATACATTCTAACCCACCCAAATAAAAAATGAGGCGTAATGAAAATACTTGCACACAATAGAGGAATATAAGAATAAAAAATAAAAAATATAATATGAATAATCATAAAGAATTGATAATAATAAGAAATTTTGAGGGATTAAACCTATAAAATTATTTAAAAAGAAATAGAATTATGAATATGATGATATAATACCACTCCTACCTCATGTAGATACCATACTTATGGCTTGGATCCCACCTATCTGAACCAAACTAGTTATAAAGAATATATAACTTATTTAATGATTATGCTAGCCTTATGTTGGCTATGCATATCCCTATATAGTTGATGAGTTAAGAATGTGGCATGCCCCTGTCCTTTAGAGAAATGTTTTCGTCAAGACATATCTAATATGTATGTTCTTTAAAAAAATACTTTTTTCATGTAGTGCCTTTGACTAGACAATTAATCAGCCATTTAATCAAATAATTAATGATTGATCTTATTCATAGCCTCTAGGTGCACTTTTAAAGGAATCCCTTAGGTTCCAAAATTATTATACCGTCCTCATCAAGCTCTTGTAACTCTATTTGCATTGATACTCTTTAATCAACAACCTTCTTCAAGTAGAAAATATGGAAGACTAGATATATTTTTACCTTGTAATTGATTGGTATCCCAAAATCTCAAGGAAGGGTGTACAAGTTATTTCAATTGAACTCATAATTTTTTTTTGGTATTTTAAGATGAACACATTTTTATTTTTCTACAAGTGACTTTCGACATGGTTGGTTTGAATGAGTCAATGTCTTTGTCTGGAGTTCAGTTGTTATTATTCGATGTCCTTATTATCTTGTATGTTTGACCAAGTTGCCTTTCTTGTATTGGATAGAGAATTGATTTGAAATGATTGTTACTTACACATGATTTCTTAAGAATGAGTGATCCTAATGGACAAAAGACCTTAGATTGACTATTCATTTGTTTGTTCCATATTAGAAACGGTAACTCAAGTTGACTATTATTAATGCCCGAGTACTCAATCAATACTATTGAATATTAAATATGTTATTTAAAATGATTTAAAACAAGTTTTTACTCATTCGTCCCTATAAACAATCATTATAAAATTTGGTACTTAATGAAGAGCATTGTTTCTTGTGTTATCCTATTTGGATGAATGCCAATCTTGTAATGACTAAAAGCAAATTTAGGTTAAGAGATTAACGAAAGATAAAATTTGTAAATGTTGAGGTACAACAATAAATATTATTATTATTGAAATGGGATGTTAAATAAGGGCGTAAAAGATAGAATTGTTGAATTGGTTTGGAACTCATTAGGTTCTTCTTCACTAGAATCCTATTGACATGTGGAATATGTTTTTGTATTCAAGTAAAATAGCGAAGTGAAAATTATAATGATAGTTTGTATTAATGTACATTAAATGAAATAATATAAATAGGGCATCATTATCAATTATTGTCAAATATAATATAAATACAAATCAAAATGTTCTAGTTTAATCAGTTAGAGACAATCACGAAAGATGATTATATGTTTCTTGATTATCTATCAAGATTCAATCCATATACCCTTAACCCTATTGATAAAATAGATACCCTGCCCTTAACTCTTTCCTTAACTCTTTGTTGAAGAATTATCAACTCAGATTCATGATCTTTACACCAATCCAATAGAAAATGTTAAACCTAAAGATGGTAGAAATCCAAAAAGTCTAAAAAAATATGGATATGTTCCTCTTCCCCCTGTTTGAGTTGAAGCTCCAAGAAATAATTTGATCATCGATAAAAAATGAACTGTAACGCCCATTGATTCATATCAATTCCTCTAGGACAAAAACAAAATGAATTTATTTATCCCCATATTGAGAATCGGAGCAGAAATTCAGAGGAAGAGGTCCCATAATATAATATACTTCAGTTATTATTTTATCCTAGAAAAGCCCACCACCTTGTCGTGATAGAACTATATTGGTAGAAAGTTGGTGTGCTCATGAAATTATTGTCTGAAATATGTGCCATTATATGAAGAATCCCCTCAAACTTCAAAATAGGTATCTGTACAAGTTAAGTGGCAAACAATGGGTGTGGGAAAGAAGGGTGTGATAACTGTGAAAGGGTTGCACACTGTGATTCCATGGGAACCAACTCCACACATCACCATGTCTTTATCCAATCTTGATACTTTGCCTGCTATTGTGGGTCAAATGGTGCAAACATTGTTTGTGTACAGGAGGAAGAGAGAAAGTGGAGAGTTTATGGGCTTGTTGAAGACATCTCTTGCCCAAGTTCTTGTGCCTTACTTTCCAATGAGTGGAAGGGTCAGACTTTCTACACAAGGGAGACCAGAGATATGGTGCAATGAAAGTGGAGTTTTGTTTGTGGAAGCCCAGGCCAATTTGAGCCTTGCTGAGCTTTGTAGATTGGATTCATGCAAGGATTCCAATTTTATCTTCAAACAGTTCTTTTACAGTCCCCCTCTTGCAATGGCAGCAGATTCTCCCCTCCTTATTGTTCAGGTAAAATTATGCGTTCTTGGGTTGCAGTGACATTAAGTAAGATATTGAAATTCTTGTTTTATCAAGACCGTACAACTTGGTTTCACCTACTTTGGTGGCTTCCTTGCTCCAGAACTTCTGGATAGTGCAAATATTTCTAGTTTAACGTTTCTTTAAATTCTAACACCTTTGTTAAAAAGGCCATAGGAGTTACATTTTTCCTTTTTCATTTTAGCTTAGTGAATTGAGGTCAGGGGACTACACTCATTGTCTTTCTCATGAAAATTTCATTTTCTTTAGTTTGAGTTGATATAAGCATAATCTCTGCGCCTTTTATGTATAAAAAGTTTTGTTTACCTTCTGTTTTCATCTATCTATTTTTATTATTCTTAAACTTTGTTTTTCAAAACTTAATTCTATAAACTTATTCGTTGACTTTCATCTCAATATCTACACTTCTCTTTCATCCCATTCTCATTTGAGGATTTCCAACTTTTTTCATGATTATGCCCTCCAAGCCTCTTAAGAAACTACTCTATCAAGCCCCTTGTGGTGTCCTTGTCTTCCTCTAAGTATAAAATTCATATTATAAATATGGATGCAATGTTTATATTAACCCTTTACAATAATCAATGTATAGACCTCATCTGTTAAAAATCCATTGTATTTCCAATAGAACAATATTGATATTAATGTTTCTATTAAATCCCTTAGCAATACTCAGTATATTAGAACTCATCCCTTAAAAACTCAATACTCAATATATAAAAACTTATCTATTGAAAACTATTGTATTGTTAAAGGAAAAATATATTATTTTGGTCTCCAAACTGATTTCTGATTTTTATCCTTTTGCTGTAATTAAACTAAGTTGTATCTAGTATCTATCTTGTTTGAAATTCAAAGGTAAAGGTAATTGTGGATAATTGTGTTTTATTATGGTTAATAATTATTTTCTATTTGTTGATCATAATAATTTTTTAGGGAGATTGTTTTGGCATGGATGAGATCTCACAATTTTATCATGACAAGATAACTTTTCATAAATTGTATTTTTTCTCAAATTTATTCTTCTTCATTTTTTTTGTTATAATTGTGGAGAAAACTTTGAACTTATTCAATAAATACCAAATTTGAAGGAAGACATTATTTATTTGTCAATTTTGAAACTTTTTTCTTTGGAACTACATTTACAATCATCAACGAGTCTCTTTTTATTTAACTTTCTAACATTTGTCAAGATTAAAAACTTGAACTTCTAAAATAAGAGCTTGAACTTCAACATCATTGTTAGTTCCTTCTTTATATTTCTTGGAAGGTGCTACTATTATATCACCTTACACATTTTTATTAGATGACCCTTTCTTAATATTTTTGGATTATCTTTTCAAACTCCATCAAAATTTAATTTCAACATTTTTTTAAGATTGTTAAAAT
The DNA here is from genome assembly GCA_018584345.1 of Thuja plicata. NCBI lineage: Eukaryota > Viridiplantae > Streptophyta > Pinopsida > Cupressales > Cupressaceae > Thuja > Thuja plicata. Next base: position 586,418 of record MU228474.1, on the reverse strand, counting down.
TGCACTATAAAACTAATTAATTAATTATATATATTTGATATTCAATTTTTCCTTTATAAATAAAATTACTAAATATATATTGTATCTTTAAAATCACCTTTTCATAAAATTGAACACACTAAAAAAAATCTTCCATTTATTTTTATTTTTTAAATTTACATGATTATTTCAATATTTTTTTGGACTCTAACTTTAAAGTAAACACCTTCTAACATTTTTTTTTTACTATTAATAAAATTTAAAGAATATTAAATATGATATAAAATGTAAACTACAGATTCCAAATCTATTTTTGTTCTAAGCTATATATATGTTTTTCAATAATTACAAATTTCTTATTTTGTTGAATTTTTGAATAAATATAATTGATACATTTAATTAAATTTTTTATTTAGAGTTTAATTTTTTAAATTTTTTTATCATCAAATTTTTATTTAAAATTTTAGATATCTATTATGATAATATAAACATTACATTTATAGTTTTTAAAAATTTAACATGTATATTTAACTGACATATTATAGTTTAGTTGAAAATATTTTATATTACTCATTAGTAAAATATAAAACTATTTAAATTGAATAAAAGTATTCTACATAAGATCTGGGTGGAGTGGAAATTTCAATAGTATGAATGTGTATGTACTATTTCTAAAAATGATAGAATGGTAGTAAACAAGGTGTCACCTAGTGGTCTGTATTTGCCCTAAATAAGAAATTTTGTATAAAATCATAGTTTCATTTCTATAGTTATAATTATAAAAATTTAAAATATAGTTATAAATTTTAAATGTAAGATAGAATTTAAATAATAAATAAAGACTAAAATTATATAATATTGCATATATGATATAATATTTTATATTATATATTAGAAATTGTAACAATTATTTATTATTTATAATATATATATTGAAAATATAAATAGTAAATATTTTACAATATATAATAGTTATATATTATAATATTATTTAAATATATTGAAATTGGATTTTGTAATGAAAATAGCATATTTTATAGTAATAAAATATAAAATATAGTCTCTCATAAAAATATACTATATTGTAAATTAAAAGAAGAATTTTAAAATTAATTAAATGATAGAATCTCTCTAAAAAAAGGGGTCCTATAACACAAAATCATATAGGAGATAAGTATTTTGTAGAATATAGAAAATGAATAAATAAATATATAAACTAATTAACTAATTGTTCACAAGTGAATGCAATAGTAAATTGCCTAGGGCAATACAATATATTGTATGGAGAGTTCTTTTCCATTCAATTGTGTACGATTTTTTTGTATCAACTTTCATCCATCATTTCCATTCTAAAAAAAATGTCGATACAAAATAAACTTCCTTAATGGAATAGAAAACACTCAATATCTTCATAAAATAAATAAATAAAATTACCCAACTTTAATTTTTTACTTGCTTTCGCAGTTTATTTAAAATTGCACTACTAAATGGAGTTGAGACTTACACAACACACTAATAAATAGACTTTACTAAAAAAAAGTGTTATTTGAGATGAACCATCTAAACAAATCAAAACTTAGAATGATCTAACAGATTCTCCCTTGTTAAATAGAATCACAAAGTAAACTTAGAATGATAGAATGATAGTCAATAATATAATAGATCAACTTTTAATAGTAAGATAATAATTTTTGTATGGAGAGTTCTTTTCCATTCAATTGTGTAAGATTTTTTGTATCAACTTTCATCCATCTTTTTAATTCTAAAAAATGTCCATACAAAATAAACTTCCATAATGAAATAGAAAACACTCAATATCTTCATAAAAAAAATAAATAAAATCATGACTTGAAAAACATTATCAATATCTTTCATAGTATATATATAGTTGTCACCATCTTTAATGTCTTTTCTAGTAGGTCAAGCTTAATCACCCATCTTTAATTTTTGATTTGCTTTGGCAGTTTATTTAAAATTGCACTAATAGATGGAGTTGAGACTTACACAACACACTAATAGATAGATTTTACTGAAAAAAAAATGTAACTTGAGATGAACCATCTAAACAAATCAAAACTTAGAATGATCTACCATACTCTCCCTTGTTAAACAAAATCAAAATTGCAAAATAAATTGGCAGTAAATTGAAAGCAGTACCTCTATTCCAGTATATTGTGAAAATTCCTTGGGTTACTAGTTATGTGACTGTGTTGCAGGTGACGAGACTAAGATGTGGAGGGCATGTAATGGGAGTAAGCATGTCACACTCCGTCGCAGATGGTAACGCGGGCATACAATTCTTGAATGCATGGGCAGATACAGCAAGAATAGGAGGAGGAAGAGTAGAAAAACCCTACTTTGACAGGTCATTGTTAGCCCCAAGACAACCCCCTCGGGTAGATCATCACCACCCGGAGTTCTGTCTAAACAAGGAGCCACAATCAGAACCCATTTCAGAGCCAATAACAAGTGCCCACTTCCATATCACTAAAGAAGCACAGGAAGCCTTGAAAAACTTGATATCAGCCCAAGACAAAACCCTAGACTGCACAACTTTCGAGGCAGTGGGAGCCCACGTATGGAAGTGCAGGACAAAGGCTTTGGGATTTTCTACTTCCTCATCCAAAACTGTGAAATTTATATTTGCAGTGGACGTTCGTAACAAGGTGGAGCCCCAGTTGCCTCCTACTTTCTATGGCAATGCTTTTACTGATGCTTGTGCAACTTCAATGGCTAGAGATCTTGTGGAGAAGCCGCTTTGTTATGGTGCAAGCCTTATTCGAGAGGCCAAGAAATCCATCACAAACAGCTATGTGAGATCTGCTATTGATTACTTGGAGATGAACATGAAGAATGGTTTGAAGGAGGTGGAAAGAGCAGAGGTTATCAATGCTTCTTCTTGGGCTAGTCTGCCATTATATGACGTGGACTTTGGATGGGGGAGGCCATTTCATGTTGGGCCTCTTGAAGTTGATGACATGCAGGAGATTCTTTTCCTTGCTTCTTCGCCCTCCATGCTCCCAGGTGGATTGACTGTGCTTCTTTCTCTTCCTCTCTCTGCTATGTCCCATTTTGCAGAGATCGTTCATCAGATGCAAGACCTCAATAACAAGCCCATTGGCCAGCTTTCCATCCACAGAGCCCCTCGCATGTTTGGCTTTTGATGAATATAGTGGTTTATATCTCAGATTTAGATTTGTCCCCACTGTGCATGGTTGGTTTGCACACATACTAAGTAATATATTAAGTCTAGAGAATGTCAGTCAATTTTGAGTGTTTAGCACTTTTAGTCTAGGAGTCAACGCGTAGTGTGTGTAATTTAAGACAAACATATTTTTTCTTTTATGAAGCTTTCTCAGTATAAAAAACAGAAAACTAATATTATGTTTTTACAAGTTCGAATTTCACAAGGGTAAGATATTGTATTGTCTCATTTGTAGCATGCGTATGTGCCTTCCACATATACAATCACCTGATATCGTGGACTATAAAAGAATATTTCTTTCTTTCTACATGTAGCAATTCCTTATGTGTAATAATGCTATTCCATCCTTAAAACAAGTATAAGATTTCTAACACATGAATTCTTATGGTTGCTCTTGAGAACTTAATTGAACTAGAGAACTTATTGAACTAGAATGACAAGCAATTGAAATATGTTCTAAACTTTACCTCATACATTATGTCAACTAGACCTTGTGTTCCACCACACATACCTCACAAAATAAAATATGAGAATGAACATTATTCTTATTATATTTAATTTGGTAATTCAACTATTACAATTAATCTTCAAACCACATGTTTAAGTTATTTAAATTACAAGTGGTTGTTGGGTTTATCAGTAAAATGTTTGATTTACACATATTTTTTATATTATTTTTTTCATATTATAAAGGAATTAGATTGATTCAAATTTTACACGAGTTTAGTAAAATAGACATTTTTAAATCCTTAATTCTTAATCTAAAGAAGTTGATCATATGTAATTTTCATTCTTAAAGATATAAACAATGAAAATGTTTATCCTCACAACAAAATGTATTACATCTAATCCTACAACCATAATTTTATGCTATTATCAAAATATTAGTAGACAACCTAAGATAAAGTGCCCTTAGTCATTATAATGCTACACTTCGACATCAATAAATATTTTTCTTTGAAGTTTTACAACAACTTAAAAAACTCTAGTATTATCTAATTCATCAAAAAAAAATCAAGAATTTAGAGAGAACAAGTTCAAAGGGTGCTAATTAAAATTAAATGTCATGTAGTGGAACTAATATACCCTTGTTATTTGTTATATCTAGTGGTATCTAAATGATTTAGTTTTTGATTAAGGTAAAAACATGTTTTGAAGGGACCCGAAACCCTTTAACAACAAATATTAACCAGAAAAAGTATTAAGCATTACAATTCAATCCAAGATGAACAACTTCCCATGAATAAAATACATGAAAACCTGACAACAAAAAACTAGAACAAAGCACAAGAAATTAGGCCAGAGTCTTCAAGGTATCCATCACTTCTGCTTCCAATGAGGTCATGCTTTGAGTTGTCTTCTTATGTTGTTGGATATCCTGGGGAGATTTCTTAGCTTTCCTTTTAAGGTTAGCTCCCTTCCTCTTGGTCGACCCTGTGGTATCTTCCATACCTTTTTGTTTGTCCATCTCCAAGTCCACAATCAGTTTATCTTGATAACAAATCTCTAACTTTCCCACCATGGTATTCATGGTGTCAGCGGTGAGTTTGATAATTGGTGCAGGAGCACCCGTCTCTAATCACGATGATGAAGGATAGGATATGAGACATATGCAAATGCCCTCTTTTGTGTTGAGTTTTCATTTTCTCAATGTTTGTAATAAGTTTTCCCTACTTTGTAACTCTATGTCATGCATAGGTGCATTATAAACCACCATGGGCATATGAGTCAAGGGGCAGTAATGACGAGTCCTTATGGATTTAGAGTCCATTAGGAGTTATTTTTATTTTTTTTCATTAATTTTTGTCCAACCTTATGTCAAGTAGGGTCTAGTTGTGAAGGAAATACAACTTTCCTAGAAATTGTGAAAAAGTTGTCAAAAATACAAAACTTTCATTTTGACAACATTGATAGCATTTCTTGTCAAAAGTTCAACTTTCCTCCCAACAGCTCTAACTTTCAAAAGGTGGCTATTAACCATTGGAGGAATGTATATGTACCCCAAACAATTCATTTTCAATGGTTGGGGAATGATTGTATGAACTATGGAATTGGCAAACAATAAAATTGATTCAAATTTCCTACATATGTGATGTTTCCGAGAATGTACGGATTGAGAAAGACCTCTGATTGATTCTGGAACTTTCTGAATTCTATTATCTCTCATTCTAATTTGGTTTTAAGTGTTGATACCATCGAGGGTAAAATTTATTTAAAGTTTGAATTCGCTGGACTGTGTATCCTTGAGAAACCCTCCGAAATAAGGGCTTGGCCTCCAAATGGCTCTAACTTGTACTTACACCATACAGAATTGATGAATATTTGTGGAATGCAAGTTAGGACTATTTATTTTATGATTCCTAAAGGTAGGAGTGTGGAATTGTAGGGGTCGAAGGGAAATCTGATGCCCTAGGTAGACATTTGTATGTAGCTACCTACTATGGTATGAAGATGTTCTTGTTTTGAGAGAATATAGGTGTTGAACCAAAGGGTCTACCTTTAGATTTGGGAGTGTTTTGGATGTCCCTTGAAGGTAAGCTTTATGTTTTGAAGAGAAAAAGGATGGAGATGGTGGTCCCTTTGTAAACCAAGGCCTAATTGTCCTATTAGGTCTCTGATCTTTTGTGTATTTGAAACCCCATTTGTGAAAGTCGGAAGAATCCCCTCTAGGAGATTGTGTAATTCAATAAAGGGTGTCATGATATCAACTTTTTTTTGTAGGTTCTTCGAGGGAATTTAAATTTGTGCCCCAAAAACTAGTGGGATATGGCTACAAGCCTAAATAGTCCTTAGTGAAGCAAATACCAGTAGTTACTTTTCAAGGCCTTTTCTAATGCATAAGTAGTGTTTTTTAGGTCATTTTTGGATTAAATCCATGGATATTTGATTCATGTTGGTTAAGGAACTTTTGAGGGTAAGTTGGTGTCTAATCAAGCCCTTGGATCTTTGAGTGAATGTAATTGTTGAATAGGGATCACTAACAATTGTTGAAGTGCGTCATTGAGATGTTAGTGTGAATTTAATTTAGTATGTGGAGCCTTATCTTGTGAACACCATCCATTTGAGAGTAGTAGGGTGTTAGGGGTCATAATATTCCAAGTAAGAAGGGCTCTACATCAATAACCTTGTGGCTAGTCTCCAAAATTTTCTTTAGAGAATCCTTGATATTATTCAATTTAGTTAAATGATTTAGTTAGTAATTTTAGAAGTAATTTTACTTAGTTAGTAAGTAAATTATTTGTTTATTACTTTTAAATGATCTAAATTAAGTAATCAATGGATAGAAAATGATGAGGAATTTAACCAAACCTTATCCCAACATATAAATCAATAAAGGAGATGTTCCCCATAAGGTAGGTCTACAATATATTATTATTCCTAACAAACCTTACTTGTGCTTCTATCAAAAATGACACCACCTCTGGTTGGTCCTCACACAAAAACCCCATACTTGGGAGATGAAACAAAAAAAGATCCAATGATGATGTAGGGGCATCCTTGTTTCTTTGTCAATCTTGCATCAACAAAAAAATATTTTTTTGATGTAGTTTCTTTCTTGTTCAGTTGAGATTTGTAGTTTCAGCATTCCATCTGGTGCTCATCTCTAATACTTTTTTTCTCTTAGGGACCTAGATTTGGCCTGAAGAAATGTTCTTTTTCTTTTCCCTTGGTTCACAGGATATTTGGATCTTTTCCCAACAATTTATCACTCTCTAATTTCAAGACTATTTTTAAAGTTAAGAGAACATTTCAGTGTGGACCTATCTACTAATGGAGAATATCACACACCTTTCCTATGACTTAAGGATCATAACAGTGCATCATCCAATATTCCTTGGTGTGTGACTGACCTCCCCTTGGGTGCACACCTATTTTTATGCTTTCTCCAAACATATCTCTTTGATGAGGGCCAAATTGGTTGTTCTATATGTTTCATCCTTCTTTTCGGTGTATGTTTTCATCTTTGGCCGATGTGGACCTCTCTTGAGCTATGATCCATGTATAAACAAATGTAATAGATCATTTATCTACACAAGATGATATACATGATAGATCAATCTAAGTGGCGCAGTTGGATTTTTCTCGCATTCTTTCTTGAGCCTAATGATACATTTTAAGCATGTCTGACTATCATGCATGTGTGCAAAATCTGTAAGCCCGCATGTTGTCGATGGATTTGTATTGCAATTATTTGGTCTATTGAAAGTTTAATTCTTCATTATCTCCATTTCACTTGTATTTCTTTTGTTGTGTACTCTTGCTGCATGGTTTGGACTATTCCTTTGGAACCCTCCTGCCATAACTACATCAAGTGTTATTAGAGAAAGTTTTTGAAACTTTGGATCATGGAATCCTTGTAAGTGGTTTGTTGTGGGGTGATAGAGTGAGGATATAGCTCATAGATATCTAGAGGAATTGTATTTAGATGGCGCGAAGGGGAAATTCTAGAGGTGCAGACCCTGCTCTGATGGATATGTTGAGAGAAATTGCGACTTGATTAGATGTTGTTGAAACAACCTAGAGAAGAGGACAACATCTTGATGATGTGAGTGATGAGAAAGGGGAAGTACAAAATGTTGAACCAAGTACTGAAGGTCAACTATAATTAGATGAGGGAGATGATAAAATCCTGAGATTACTAACTAGTATGAGTAGAAAACCATATTTTAATCCACCAAACTATAGTGGTAAGTTAGATTCAGATGAATTGATTGATTGGATCATGGAAATGGAAAATTAATTTGATTTTGAAGGCACTAAGGAAGAAAATAAGGTGAAATATGCTTGCACAAAATTGAAACAACGTACATCGCTATGGTGGGAACAATTGCAGACGGATATAAAATGAAGACGCAAAGAAAATATCAAATCTTGGGATCGAATGGTGAATAAGTTGAAAGAAAAATTCTTGCCAGCCAATTATTAGGTGAATCTATTTTGCAAATTGCAAAACCTAAGAAACAAGGACTCTAGTGTGAGAGAATATACTGAATAATTCTACAAGTTGAACATCAGATCTGGACATACTGAAGATGAGGTTGAACAAGTTTCTAGTTATATGAATAATTCAAGGATTTCTATATAGGATGAGATTAGTTTAATCAAGTTGTAGAGTGTTGTGGAAGCATACCAATGTGCCCTTAAGGATGAAGAAAATTTGAGAAAAAGGCATGAGAAAATACAAAGAGGAAGATGATGAATATTTCATAGAGGCACAACCTTCACTAGAGGGGGAATACCTGTATATGTTAAATTTGGCCTTGTTATTCAACCATACACTTCAACATAGTCCTTGTTCATCAGCCACATAGAGAAGTGAATATGAGTTACTCATCCTGCATGCCTATATGATTTGACCTGTTGCCTTCTATCTAGATGGGGTTTCAAATAGCTCTCAGAACGAGAGTCTCACAACCATAGACCAATCTAAGAATAAAGGATTTTTCTCCATGAATATGATGCAATGTAATGGAAAATTAATCTAAATGATATTGAAAGATGCAAGATTATTCTAAATGAAATTAAACTAAGACATGATTGCAATGCAATTAATCTAAGAGATTAACATTAATCTATTGCAAATGAGAGATTTTAACTAGAAATGAGATGATAAAAATGTAGCAGCAATTCATTATTCTAATAATGCATACAAATGACTAGGGGCTTTCAATGAAAAATGGGAGCTCTTTTATAGATTGAGAACCTGCTTAGAATAGAAAGTTTCCTTTTTGAAATAAAACAGATAGAAAAGCCAGTTCAAATTAGCAAGCTTTATTTAAAAGAAAACAATAAATTATTTTCCCTTTGCTTTAACTATTTTCTTTCTTTGATTTTAACTATTTTCTTTCTCTTTAAAGCACATTTAATTCAAAACTTCTATTTTTTAACTGAAGAGAATATTTTTGAGAGAATATTTAATTAAATAAATAAAGTATGATCACATAAATATGTTTTTCTCAATTATTTGAATAATTAAATTCAATTTTGGAAATGAGGATATTTATTTAATAATTAAATATTATTTAATTCCTTTTTATGAGTTTTAGCTAAAATGGGTAAATTTAATTTAATTAAAATGCTAGGACTTTATAATTAAATTAATTCAATCATAGGGTTTGTTTAGCCAATAGATATTTAGGAATTAAATATAATGTATGATTAATGCAGATTTAGGATTTTTTGCATTTGACACTTACGTCGAGTAGAGTTAGTCAAAACTTAGAATTGCCTAGTACAATAGGACTTTGATGATTCAGAAGAATGACAAATGCAACAAAATTGGTTAGGGTTTCAAGATGGCAATTTTGGGGTGTTACATTTTGCCCCTCTTTGAATTGATGTGCGAGCAACGCATTGATTCAAAGAATAGTTTGATGCCTGAAGCATAGAAGAATAGATTTACAAGATTGATGATGCAAAGATTGATTGACGAAGATTTCAGAGCTATCTCCAGGACAGAGCTTAACTCTCCGAAGTCTAGGTTTGATTGCCAAGACACCGATTAAGTAGACTTTTTGAGGGTCATCTCTAGAATGAAGCTTGATCCTCAGGGATCCAGGTTAGATTTCTCTGATACCTAATAGATTAATATTTTGAGAATCATCTCCAGAACTAAGCTTGATCCTCAGGGATCCAGGTTAGAATGACCTAATACCTAATAGATTGACATCTTTCAAAGACTGTCCCCAGAACAAGAGTCAACCTTCAGGAGTCAGGGTTAGATTGCCCCGATACTTGTCCTAAAAAAAAAGATAGTCAATAGAGATCTTTAGGACTATCTCCAGAATGAAGCTTAGTCCCCCAATATCTAGGTTAGGTTGCCTAGACACAGGTTAGATTGATATATTTCATAAGACTGTCCCCAAAACGAGGCTCAACCTTCAGGAGTCAGGGTTAGATTGCCCTGATACCTGTCCATAAAAAGATAGTCAATAGGGATCTTTAGGACTATCTCCAGAATGAAGCTTAGTCCCCAAATATCTAGGTTAGATTTCCCAGATGCCGGTTAGATCGAGTTTCATAATCATCTCCAGAACGAAGCTTGATTTTCAGGAGTCAGGGTTAGACTGCCCCAATTCCCAATAGATGAGTTTTCGAGGATCAACTCCAGAACAAAGCTTTATCCTCAAGAATTTGAGTTAGATTTCTTAGATACTTAATAGATTGAGATTTTGAGAATCATCTCTAGAACGAAGCTTGATCCTCATGGATCTAGGTTAGATTGCCCTGATACCTAATAGATGAGAAGATGTAAGGAACAAAGATACCCTTATTGATTGTGGAGTATCCAGTTTTGACTATGAAGTATGAAAAACTAAACATGCCCCAAGTGATGAGATGCCCCTAGCAATGAGGACTTTTGAATCCAGGTTGGATTGATTAAAAAAATAGATTCAATGATGTAATCATCCTGCCCCCTTGGGAGCGAAATGGAAAGATGACACATCATAATGATGATTAAGAGCGAGAAATCACAGATAGATGTTGAATCGGAGATCAAGAAGAACTTAGAACAAATTACAGAAGAATTCAGAAGATTCAGAATCAATTTCGAGAGATGTCGAGGTCTAGTTGACCAAGTTTGACTAGGGTTGACCAGAGTTGACTTTTGAGGAAAAAAGTCAAAGATTTTGAGGAAATGTTGATTAGATAAGAATCTGACAAGAAAGTGATGTCAGAAATTCAACTGCACAAGCGTCTGATCGTGTCCGTCCCAAAAATTTAAAAATATAATTTTGAGTTATATAGAAGTGTTAGCTTTTGATTTCGACCATGAAAATGGATTCAGAGCGGTCAAAATTATCTAGTGGTGAAATTTTCATGCAAATCAGAGCACTTTTGAAAATTAGGTCAAAATCTATATATGAGTCCAAAAGGTCATTTTCAAATCATTTGTATCCGTTGACTTTTGAGAATTGAGCTCTGAGTGAAAATGGTGGTCCTCGTGAGCACTCATCATTTCGAGCGATCCAGGAGGCATAATCAGCCAATAGCATACGGACCCCCAGTAAGTCATCGAGTAACCTCTCCATCATTTTAAATTCTGTTGCGTTTGGTCAAATTTTCATTGTTTTTACGCGTTTTGAAGTACTGCTTCGCGGGTTCTCGTGTGGGCAACTAGTTTCCTCGTGCGGCTCGTAATGAAGGCTCGCGCGAGAAACTACCAAAAGGGAGATTCTCGCATTTGCATCAGCGTTGTTCCTGTCTGTAGGATGTCTCTAATGCTTTGTTTCTCAGTTATACATTGATTATCTTGAATCATGAGTTAATTACTGATCATGCGTTATTGTTTGTATGTCTTGTAGGTCGAGTTCCCAGACATAGCATTCAGGTCACATCATCCAGCTATTAGTGGGCTGGTGAGACAGTTGGACAATGAAGAGATTGCACATATTGATAGTTTTGGCCTATCACATCTCTGTGAGATACCCGACATTTGTGTTAATCACATGTTACTAGGAGCATTAGTAGAGCATTTCTATTCAGAAATGAACACCTTTCACCTTCCTCAGGGCGAGATGACAGTGACGCCAGAGGATATCTATAGGATTCTCAGGATACCCTTCAACAGTCTGAGAGTGGAGTATGAGGTACAACTGCAACAAGGGACACTAGCACTGCGAGAGATCCTACAAGACGAGCTAGTCATGGGTAGAGCCATCTCATGGGAGGAGTTGATTAGAGAGTACGGGCCTGGACATCATTTGGTCATGGTTTTGGCAGCATTCCTTAGATGCTATCTAATACCGGATCGCGGTCAGTGGTCAGCCGATTAGATATGGGTGGGGTTAGTATATGCTGGCCCATATATACCATGAGATGCATGAGATCGCCTATACAGAGGTGAAGAGCATGGAGGCAGGGGTCTTTGTATTACAGGTGTGGGCATGGGAGCACTTGCTGGTTACCCAACCCATATGCGATGATCTGAGGGATCCACTAGAGCCCTACATATATAGGTATAGAGGTTTGATTACCCAGCCCGTGCTGGGTAAGACAGAGTAGTGACGAGCTCAGATCAATGATCTAGTTGCGGTGGCATGGCGACCATGGAGGTTGACAGAGGATTGGGACGATGCCAGCGATCAGTTGAGGTACATGCTTGTTTCTTGGCCTCTCTTTGGTCGAGCCATATCCATTATTGAGTGATTTCCTCTGACATGTGTTTGGCAGCAGTTTGGCCAAGCACATGAGATTTCACAGGAGTACTGTGCCTATGCTCATTTTCATGATGAGCTTAGGAAGGGATGGTTGACCAAGTTGGATATTGGTTGATGCATGATTAATGTACAAGCCCTAGCACGGACTCGATGGGATTACCTAAGCGCGATTGTGGATGGAGGCATGACCCTAGAGTTCATGGAGTATTTTGTGACTCATCCTTTCCCCTGATTTACGGAGATAGTTTGTATGGCTGTGCCAGCACAGGTAGTGCACCCATAGGTGCCACAACAGTAGGCACCACTGCCTCCACCGCAACAGGTTCTGCGGCCACCACCTCAGCAGGTACCGTGACCATGTACTGTATAGGTGGATATACCAGTATGACAGATGCGGATTGATCCTGGTGTGAGCAGTAGCGGGAGACAGAGCAGGAGGAGGACAACTGCATAACTCGATGATTTACAAGAGCAGACAGAGCAGCAGGAGGGACACCAGGAGGGTCTGATGCAGGAGGATCAGCCTGCATAGGAGTCGGGATAGGGTGCAGTACCCGGGGATGCACC
>MU228474.1:562115-572842 GCA_018584345.1 Thuja plicata | reverse complement strand
TTTAGATGATTTAGACTGTATGCAAATGAATGAATATGTTTTGCAAATGTATGTAATGCACATGTATGTGATGTTTATGAGTTTATGCAATGCACATGTTGATGTAGATGCAAAGTTGTACGTATGTAGATGATTTATGTAAATGTACCTATGAATGGAAATATGTAAATTCAATGTGTAAATGTAATGGATATGGTACTACCATCTCATGCAGGGTGTCCAGATGTGTGACAAATGCTAACCAAGAGAATATGTGAAGAATCGAGAGCAAGGATCAAACGCTTGTGCAGTCATGATGAAACCAGGACTCTGAAGAATAACTCCTTAATGTAAAAACCCAGTAGAATGCAATGAAGTGAACATCGCATTGCTGCCACAATGCAAGTCTAGAATGAAAAATGAAATCCTATGCTAGATGCAATCCCTAGGACATGGTTGTGAGACCCATCATATAATCATCATCATTGAGAATTTTTAGAACATCAAAGTCAATACAATCCTTACTGGTGCCATTGCGACCATAAGAATATGAATATGATTTTCATCAGATAAAATGTAGGAAATGAACGTAAGGACTAGGGCACAAAAGCCAAGATGACGTGAACATTGTTTCTAGTTGATGTTGCAAGAGTACACCAGTATCAAGGCATTCAAAGCCAAGATAACCATGAGTACGATCGTGTGTAAACAAACAGAGCAATAATAGTCAAGGAGATAGTACTGACCTTACCATGGCATGCAAATAAACAAGATTGAGGGATGTGAGGTTGTTCCACCTTAGTGCGGGAGCTCTTATCACATACACCCTGTTTATTTGACATTTCTGGATCATCGGGACTACACCAACAAGAAATAGACAAAGAAAATATCAATGAAATCCATGAGAACAAACATCATACAAAGAAAATATTCAATCATAGCTCAGCTAGTTTCAAAGTTTTTGAATATGTATGTGTATAGGGGTGTTGAAAAACATTGTTGTGCTTGTGAGTGCATTGTGTTTAATTGTCATCGATAGATTTTTATGTTTGATATCCAATGTGTGTTGAAAAACATAGATGTGTCCAAAGAGAGTGTTGAAAAACACTGTTTATGGTGGTGTTAAAAAACACCAGCTTGTGTCAGTAGAGAGTTTCTCTTCATAAATGACAAGATTACTGACTCAGGTGTAAACTAGAGATGTGATCAAATTGGGGACCCATGCCCCCAAGTAACGATGACAGACTTGATGGATGTTGCGAGGGAAAACTAGATTTGGTTTCCCATAGGCATATAGTACTGAATCAGTGTCAAGTTAGGAGGGTTCGCAAAGGAACCAAAGTGTCACAAAAGTGACCGAAAGCTATGTACAAACTAAAGCAAAGAATCATCAAGACAAAGTATCGATAGATAGAGCATTTGAGTATAACTCCAACTGTAACAGATGTGAGCAATCTCAATAGTACAGTGACAGTAGGCAGACACAGTGAGAACCACTGGTGACTGGCGCGAGAGAGATTCTCGAGTGAAGAGATTGTATTAATAGCTAGGCATCAGTCGGTAGACGCAGTGAGAACCACTAGTGACTGATGTTAGGGAGATTCTCAAGGAAAGAGATCTCAGTATAAGCTAAGCGGTAGTAGGTAGACACAATGAGAACCACTACTGACTGTCATGAAGTAGATCCCAAAAGGTAATAGGACAACGCCCCCTAGTCCATGAGATTTTCCCTGAGAGTATGACCAGTTTCAATCCATGTAAGTGGGTGTCTTGATGAGAACTGAAAGCATGCGGGAAAGAAAATGCATAAAGCCAAGTGGTGCTGTGATAGATATAGCAGTGTGGAACAAGAGGTGCTTGTTTACCAAGTTTTCACCTTCTTGGCAAAAATTCTTTTTTTGCTACCATGACGCATGTTTGCCAGGTTTTCATCAATGGCACCTTTTTTTGTTTTCTTTTTCCCTTTTTTTTGTATTTTTCAATTTTTTAATTTTTTTGTATTTTTGGAATATATGATTTTTTTAGAGATACATCAAAGCACCTATCGCTAGGTTTTTACTAAGATGATCATTTTTTCAGGACTTTTTCAGATTTTTTAGAATTTTTTCAAGCCTTTACTATATACATGAGCATATTGAAGATGTCTCAGCTATAGAACCGTTTCAGGTGAAGAGTGTTGATGGGCTCTTTGAGTTTCTCCCCTTCAGTAGTAGAAATTTAATAGGTGCCAAACCCAAACACTACAGTGACAACATATAGACCAAGCCAATTTAGTTCAAATTTTCCCTTCTGGACCCGATTTTGTTGATTCTTAGGGTTCTCCTTCGGAACAAGGTCACCCAGTTGGAAGTCCCTTGGTCGAACCTTCTTGTTATAGCTCTTGGATATCCTTTTCTGATATGCTCTAAGGTGATCGAATGCCACTTACCGACGTTCATCAAGTATTTCTATCTCTTGTAGCCGAGATATTCTATTATCATCATCAGTAATAAGGCATTTTAGAGAGACTCATAGAGAAGGAATCTCAACCTCAATTGGTAGCATGACATCTACTCCATAAACCAAAGCATAGGGTGTAGCCCTTGTTAGTGTTCTTATGCTTGTTCTGTATGCCCAGAGAGCTAGATTGATCTGGGGATGCCAATCTCATCCAGATTTGTACACTGTGCGATGCAGGATTTTAAGGATTGTCTTGTTTGATGCTTCTACCTATCCATTACCCTGAGGATAATAGATGGAAGACCAATGCTGAGTAATTTTAAACTTAGAGCATATCTATCAAATCCTTTTTTGAATTTCCCCCCATTATTAGTGATTATTGTTGAGGATACACCATACCTACAGATGATGTAGTTGAGAATGAACATAGCTACTAATTTTCCATTGGCAACGGTGAGAGGGACTGCCTCCACACACTTGGTAAAATAGTCTGTAGTTGTGATGATGAACTTATGTCCATTTGAGGACGAGGGATAAATCTGACCCACCAAGTCAAAGGCCCATTTTTGAAATGGCCAGAAAGTACTGAAGGGAATAAGCTCCTTGGCTAGAGCATGAATCAGATTACCATGTAATTGACACTTTTTGCAAGACTTAGCAAATTGTGTAACTTATTTTTCCATATCTGGCCAATAGTAACCAGCTCTAATAAGTTTATAGGCCAGTGTTAGGCCGTTAGAGTGAGACCCATAGATGCCTTCATGCACCTCTACTAACGCATGTTTGAACTCATCGAGTTCTAAACACCTAAGGAGGGTACCATCTAGACCGTGCCTATACAAGTTGTTAGCTATGATGACAAACCATGAAGCACTCTGGATTAAGTGATGTTTCTCATTCCAGGTGTAAGTGTCCGAAACAATCTGGTCACAAAGGTAAGAGTAAATATGATGGTAGCAGGATGAGTCATGTCCAATGATAGAACATATCATCCAGGACTTAGGGGAATCATAGGCTGGGTGGCGTAACATCTCCACTAGGAATTCATGTCAGAAATAATTTTCTAGCATCTGTAGCATGGAAGCAAGAGTAGCCATGGTATTTGCCACTTTATTATCTGCTCTTGGAACTTGTTGAAATGTGATGTGAACAAAATACTTTCTAAGGTCATTAACCAACCATTTATAAGGTACCATCTTGTCATCTTTTGTCTGATAGATATCATTTACTTGATTGATGACTAACTGTGAATCTCCAAGGACATTGAGCTCATCCACTCGCCACTCAAGTGTGATCTTCATACCATTTATTAAGGCTTTATACTCAGCGATGTTGTTTTTACAAGGAAACAATAGCTTGTATGCTTTTGGTAAAGAGTACCTTTGAGGTGTTATGAATAGTATCCCAACACTTGACCCCTATTGGGTAAATGAACCATCAAAGAACATAGTCCAGGATCGATGTGTGAGAAGTAATATAGACTCATTTGGAAATTCAATGTTCAATGATTGATGATCTACTAGAGGTGCTTCCGCCAACTGATCTGCAATCGCTTTCCCCTTGATGGATTTTCTCTCTACATACTCAATATCAAATTCACTAAGAAGCATGACCTATTTAGCTATTCTACCTGTGAGGGTAGCTTTACTAAGAAAATATTTCAGAGGATAAATTTTAGCAATAAGGCATGTAGTATGAGCCAACATGTAGTGTTGTAATTTTTGTGAAGCAAATACCACTGCGAGGCAAGCCTTCTCTATAATAGAATAGTTTGTTTCATATGAGACCAGAGTTCTACTAAGGTAGTAGATAGCCCTTTCTTTGTTGTTCAAATATTCTTGAGCTAATAGGACACCAAATGATGTATCTGTAGTAGAGATGTAAAGTATAAGCGACTTCCCATGAATATGAAGCATCAATATTGGTAGGTTCGCAAGATACTATTTGATTTGTGTGAACCCCTCATCACATTCCTTGTTGCATTGGTAAGTCATACCCTTGTGTAAAGTCTTGGTGAATGGTTGGGACTTGTCCACTAGTTGTGAGATGAAGCGCCAAATAGACTATAACTAGCCTCGAAGTCCTCTCATTTGTCTGATATTCTTTGGTGGTGGCATGTCCATGATAGCCTGAACTTTCTTAGGATCCAATTCTATGCCATTTTCAGAGATAATATAACCAAGCAGTTTTCTAGATGTTATTCCAAATGCACATTTCTTAGGATTGAGCCTCAGACTGAACTGTTCCATGCAATCTAGTATAGGACCTAGATCTGCAAGATGTTCCTCTCATTGCATGCTCTTAGCTAGAGTGTCATTAACATAATCTTCCATTATTTTATGCATCATGTCATGAAATATAGTGGTGACAACTCTTTGATATGTAGCACCAGCAATTTTGAGTCCAAAGGGCATGACATTCCAACAAAAGTGCCCCATGCACATGTGAAATCAGTTTTCTCTTGGTCCTCTAGTGCTATCTTTATCTAGTTGTAGCTAGAGAAACCATCCATTAGTGAGTACATTTCATAGCCTGCTGTCATATCTACAATCATATCAATATTGGGAAATGGAAAGTCGTCCTTAGGACATTCCTTATTCAAGTCTCTAAAGTCTATGCAGACTCGGATAGATTTATCATGTTTTGATACTGGAACAATGGTAGAAATCCATTCTGCATAATCAATTGCTTTGATAAATACTGCCTTAAGAAGTTTCTCCAATTCATCTTTGACAAGTAGAGCCACATGTGGATGCATTTTATGAAGCTTTTCCTTGAAAGGCTTGATGCCTGGTGCAATGGACAAATGGTGCATGATTATATTAGGGTCTAATCTTGGCATGTCTGAATATTTCCATGCAAAGTTAATCTTTTTTCTCAGGAAGAATGTAATGAATTCCTCTCTTTCTGACTCAGATAATGATTGTGCCAAATGAATGATCTGAGGTTCAGCCTTTGTACCCAAGTTGATTGGTTGAGTTGGTTCAATTAGCACATATGATTTTTCCTAGAAATGACTCAGAAGCGTATCAAGTATCTCATCCTCGGGCGCCTCAGAGAGGTTTTCACACTTGGATACATCCTTTATTTTGTCTTTTTAGGCCCTGACACTGCCACAATGTGGTTTTCACCATCATAGCTCCTATTTTTTATTCTTTTGATTTTGTGACTAAGATACTTGATATCAGCCTCAGTCATGTTGACACTTGCTTCGCTAGTGGAGGATGTTATAGGTTCGACAATGTTGAGGTAACAGGCAAGAGCGTAGTCATTCTGGAACGTAAGGACTTCATTAGATGAGGACAAAGAGTTTCAGTCTCTAAGCGGAAGATGGTGGAGTGAAAGGGAAGTGATGGGTTCAAGTGCGTTCATAGTATAATCATCAAAAGAATGGACAAGCAAGTTGAGACATGAGCAATATCATCCAAAGGTGTAGTCAAATTTGTTTGACTCCTAGTGATCGTAGTAGACAACATGTTAACATCGATGGAATCAAACTTGTTTGACCTTACACTAGACCCTTCACCTATGTCGAGAAGGTTTTCATGCATGTGAACTGTATTCATATATCTATTAAAGGTGGCATATGACAAGCTATCTAACTCATATTCATGAGAGTCTATTTCATCATTAGGCATCATATCAAGAACATGAGTGAAGTCAACCCTTTGTCCCCAACTTGTGTGAGTTCTGCCTAAAACTTAGGCTATAGTGAGATAAGAACCTTTTGACATATTTTCTTCATCAATGCTTGCAACATCATTTGCTTCTTGTTTAGCGAGGAGTGGATGGGTTTTCTCCTATTCAAACTACTCTTAGAAGTGTGGTGGTATGTAGAAATCACCTTGATGACCTGAATTGATAGTGTGCATTTCTTTCCACCGCTCGTAGGTTAATGGAGAAAGTGGAGTGGTTTTATCAGAATCATTGTCAATCTCGACTATACTAACACATCGTATAAAGTCATCTAGCTCAATA
The DNA here is from genome assembly GCA_018584345.1 of Thuja plicata. Classification (NCBI taxonomy): domain Eukaryota; kingdom Viridiplantae; phylum Streptophyta; class Pinopsida; order Cupressales; family Cupressaceae; genus Thuja; species Thuja plicata. Next base: position 566,446 of record MU228474.1, on the reverse strand, counting down.
AAAAATGCTGCCAGATCTGGAGGAATGGGACAAGGGAAGTAGTCTTCCTCTGATCTGTCTTCAAACTCTTTAGTATTGGATATATCTTCAGGTGTTGGTTGTTGATCTGTGTGAGATACAAATTTTTTTATCCCCAGTTGAAATGTGACCTTCTTGAAGCCTATACCTATAGATTTGTGGGTTCGTCGACCAATAGATTCAATTGGTGCAATCAATCCTTTATGGTTCACCCCTATAGGACCATTTCCTTTGTAGCCAAAATGTTGCATAATAGTTAGACCTTTGCCATACTATTCAGGATTTATGTCACAAGGTGGAGTGGTTTGTTCAGAAGTGCCCTCTCCTTTATAGATCCAAGCTTTGATAGCCCTATTTTCAGCTTCTTCTAATGGTACTGTGGTCTATACAAAGGTACCACCATATTTTGTTTGAGGAGGAACTGTAGAAGGTTTAGTATTTTGAGAAGGTCTCCCAAAAGAATGTGGAGACAAAGGCAGAGATGTAATAGATAGCATAGGTTCAATCTGATACCTTCCCATGTCAGTTTTTTTGAGTATCAAATCCTTTTCCATTTCCTTTAGTTTAGTCTTGAGGAGCTCAATAGACTCTCTGTTAGTGGGTACAAAGATATCAATAGATTTTGTGAGTGTGTTGCAATCAAAGCGTGTATTAGCAGGTATAGTCACTTCAGAGCCTTGGAATGGGAACTTAATGCACTGATGGTATGTTGAAGGGACAACCTACATTTCATGGATCCATGTTCTTCCCAACAAAATATTGTATGCTAAAGGAATGTCAATCACTTGACAAATAACATCCCTTTCAACATGGCCGACTCTGATTGGTAACACAACTATCCCCTTAGATTTTTATTCTTCTTCATCATAGGCCTTAATAGTAATCTTTTTGTGGGCATCTATGAAATCTTCACCATAGCCTAACTTATGAAGGAATCTAGCAAAGTAAATGTTGAGGCTAGAACCGTTATCTATGAGAACACGGTGAATGTGCTTTGGACGAATCATGACTTCAATGTGCAAAGGGTTGTTGTGCGGGTGACTCAAAGAATGGTCATCTTCCTCAGAGAAATAAAAGTAATGGGAGGAGTTCAAGTGACCTACCATGGATTGGAATTGGTCGAGATTGAGATCTTTTGGGACATTTGCCTCGGTGAGGGCTTTATCAAGGATCTCCCTATGAGCGGGGGAGATTTTCAGCAGCTCGAAGATGGTGATCTGAGCGTTAGTATGTTGTAATTTCTGTAGAATTCTATAATTGGAAGCATTATATGAGGAAACCAATTTTAGATTCTTATTGGCAGAGCCAACAGTAGCTTTGTCTGCAGGTTGTGTTGGTGTAGACGTAGAAGGCTCAGAGCCTTTGAGGATGATCGTAGCACGAGATCGAGTAACAACATTTGCACTAACCTGAGACTTTTCTTGTTCAGAGGACTGAGGCATAGACCCTCACAAGATGAAAGGATTTTTGGGCTTAGGAGTATCTTCCCTTCCATTGAGAATGACAATGTTACAGTATTCAGTATCAATAGGCTCAACCATATTAATGACATTGTCATTATTGGTGTATGTATAGTTGACCTTGGCATCAGTATTTTTTCCTTTGGATGACTCACCTTTCCCATGAGGAGGAAATGGGTCTTTAAAAGCTTGGTGGTCTGAGTTCTTGTTGTGACCTCCCACAACAATAACCTCACTATTGATGAGATCTTGGATTTTATGCCGTAATTTAAGAAAAGTAGCCATTTTATGACCTTTGCTTTGGTGAAAATCACAATAAGAAGATTCATTCCACCAAGAGGGTCTTGGTTTTGGATCATAAGGTTATGAATTATCTAGTGGAGTTAGTAAATGGTTGTCCACAAGAGTCTTGTAAACCGCATCAAGAGGTTCTCCTAAAGGAGTGAATTCACGCTTGCGTCTATGAGCCCAAGGTTTAGAGCCAAAAAAATGCAAAGTACTCAGTTTGGATTCTGCCGTAGCCTGTTCAGTGGCCTTGGCTTCCTCCATTGTGGTAGTGAGATTAAAAGCAGCCTTTGAAGGCTTGGGAGTCACATTGTCTACAACTCCATTATTCACAACATTCTGGTTCTTGTTGGGAAATTTGGGTTTATCTTTTCTTGAGGAGGAAGAACCTTGTTTATTTTCCTTGTGTAAGGTCAGTTCTCCTTTCTTAACCATGAATGTCTCAATTCTCATAGCTTTCTTAATCATGTCATCAAAGGTTAAAGGACCTTGCAGCTGTACTTGATATCCAAAGTTGGGAAGAAGATTGTCTAGAAAGATGTCCAACTTTTCAAATTCAAGTATTTTGCGCGAATATCTTGTATAAAGTTGTCTCCATCTTTGGAGAAATGTTAAGAAGGCTTCCCCATGATTTTGTTTCAAGTTGCAAATATCTTGGATATGAACTGGATGTTGGATGTTGTGAGAATAGTGTTGTAGAAACAAATTGGCAATTTTGTCAAAAGTTTTGATGCCAGTTGGTAGTCTAGAGAACCACTCCATAGCCAATCCTCCCAAACTACATGGGAAGAGACACATGAGGTAGGTTGTATCATGTATGAACTCCATAGAGAGAGCACCAAACTCTCTCAAATGATCTTGGGGATTAGATGTACCCAAGTATTTATCATACTTGGGAAGTTCAACTCCTTTGGAGAAAGGAGGCATGCATAGACTCTTATCAAATGGGAATGGACAAATGCTTTCCAGCATGAACTGTGTAGCAGGTTTGTCTTTATCCTTCATGAGTTGAATAATTTTTTCTTGCATACTTTGGACTTGTTTTTGCAATTTGGAGTTTTTAGTTTCTTCCTCTTTAGTGACAAGTGCCTCTACATTGTAGTTGGAAGGTAACTTAGCCCCTTGATTGGCTAGTTTGAGAAGGTATTTCTCTTTTTCCTCAGCTAGGATAATTTCCATCATCCTACAAAAATATTTATTGGCACGATCATTCACGATATCTACTTGACTTATTTCAGTTTCCTCATCATTAAGGATGTCTTGAAAATGGAATTTACCCCTATTTTTAGAGAGATCATCTCTACTATGTTCACCTGATTGGTCACGATCTTCCATCTTGTTAGAATGCAAGTGTTCAGTGTGTAAAGACTGAGTATGAGAAGGTTGAGTGTTTTGAAAATTTGGATCCTCTTGGAACAAAGGGTTTCAAACCTAACTAAAATCCACTGGAAATGATCGTTTGATGTAAGGTCAAAGTACCAGAGAAGGAGATTGAGATGATTCCTCACTAGATGTAGCCAACAATGGTGTGGAAAGCATAGTTTCTTCTTGATTGATTGAAGGGAATATTTTGCCACTTCAAGTTGTAACAGTCATAGACAAAGGTTGTACAAGGGACATGAACTAGGACCACACTTAAAACTATCTCAAAGTAAATGCACAGAAAGTTTCAAAAGGTGAAGTATCCTTGGTGCAAATCATCAGAAATGAGGCTAGAATAGCCAAGAGATGACTATTGTGACACAAGGTATGACAACACAGTAGAAATAGATGAAAAGATATGAGACGAGACCAATTTAAGAAAGAATCACATAATTCTCAACCCAAGAAACTAAGTTGCAGACTATGTGCAGATAGAAGGCAGATAAACAGACCCAGAACAAAGATCAAATTTAGTAGAAGGATGCTGGGCAGACAGGAAATTGCTCGCTACTTTGAAAAAAAGGTTCAGAATTGTACGAAGAAGTACTTTCTCGTGTGAAGATTTGCACAGGCTCGCATGAAACTATGTAGTCCCGCATGAAATATGATGACAGACTGGTGAATAAAAGTGAATAAAATGACAGCAAGATTGCAAAATGTCGCACGATGATTGGCAGTGTGTCACACAAAGTTTCTCAGATACTGACGTGAAGATGGTAGAATTTCATGCGAGACTTGGCAGTTTTTGTGAGGCCCATCCCGGACCCCATCATAGTTTTTCTAGTTCTTGCTTATGATAGACTTAGCATATGATACTTTACTTTTGATGCATTATTAGACATTATGGACCTTATGCTTTATGTCATGGATTTTATTATTAAAGATACATGGACATATGATGCTTATGATGAACATTATGGACTTTATTATGTTTTCTAGTTTGGACATTTATTTTGAGATTATACTTCAGAAAAACTCATTATGATTATATTATGGTTATTGAAGAAAGTAGACTTATTTGATTTAAATGTTGAATTTCAATTTATTGTAATGTGAATTTTACCTTATGAAAATGTTTAGGATGTGAATAACGTAATCTTGTGATCTTTTGTAATAACATAGTATATGGATGATGTTCGTATGTTC
>MU228474.1:544059-556005 GCA_018584345.1 Thuja plicata | reverse complement strand
GTATTGATACCCCATGTAAGGTCAAATCATCATTTTTCAAAGCAACATTTGCTAGAAAATCAGCCATAATATTTTTTGACCTTTCTAACCAGGTTATATCAAAGGCATCAAAAATTTCAAGTTGATCCCAAATAGCATATTTGTACATTTTCAATCTGTCATTTTTCACAGCATATTTGGATCAGACTTGTGCTATAACTAACTCAGAATCACCATAAACCTTTTAACATTTTATACCATGTTTAATAGCAATTTCAAGTCCTAAGAATAAAGCCTCATACTCTGCAGTATTGTTTGTATATTGGAAGGCTAACAGAAATGAGTACTTAAAAGTTGTACCTGATGGAGGTATCAACAATACCCTTGCCCCTGATCCTTCTTTAGAGAAAGCACCATCAAAGTACATCTTCCACAATCCATCTTCCTACATGATTAAATCTTTGTTCAAAGGGTCAGCCTCATGATCTTGACAATAAAGTTCACCTTTTTGCATCCTGAAATTTTCCATGTCTATGTCAATGCAACAATTAACATTAGTGTCCTCAAATTTCTCTATCATGTGGGGATTTCTACTCTCCCTTAAGACCTTAACATTCTCTCCAGCAATGTTGAAAGTAGCATATGATAAATCATTTTGTATACTACCTCCCATTGAAGAACTCCATTTTCTTGATAACAACATGCCATAATGAGGTCGTATGTCAACCAAAAGAGCATTCATAGTCATCACTACATTAGGGCAAATTGCTAGTCTATAAGGCATAGCCTCAATGGTACCAACTATAGGGACCTCTCTAGAATCCATAGCTCTGCATCTCCCATAAGGTGTATCAACTTGTAGTACCATTTCCCTCATGATCTCAACTAGCATAACTGTATTTGAGGCTCCTGAATCAATCATACAATTCTTGAGCATTTTATCATTAATTATCAATGAAAGAAAAAATGGGTCAACGACTTTTGGAGAAGAAGTTGCATTCAAGAATATTTGAGGAATTTCAGATGTCAACACCTCTACTTCATTTTCTTTGGTAGTTGGTCTCTTGGAAACATCTACTGGAATCTGATCCTTTATTGTGGGTACACTATTTAATAATGACATTACTTTTTCCTTATGTTCTTTGATCCTCATCATTTCCAGAAATGGAACCTTAACTGTCATCTGGGACAAACATTGACCCATATCTACTGGAGTATATCTCATATATGAAAATTTTGATTTGTCAATAATGATGTCATTTTCTTCATTGTGTTCTCTTCGAACTGACTCTTTTAACTTTTTGTTTTCTATCTTCTGAACAGGAACAATTTCTTCTTGTGTTTTTAGCTCCTCCCTTTGTACAACATTTGGCTATATGGCTTTTGTAATAACCTTGAACTTATGTTTATTTACCTTTTCACTAGGTGCATCTCTTTTTTGCACATATTTAGTGTCTATTTTATTTTCCTTTATAAAGACACCTGAGGGTTGGCTACCAGCACCGCCTACCACCCTGTTCCTTAAGTGATAATTACTTCTAGCCTTATTCACTAGCTCTGCAATGATTCTAGCCTTCTCTTCATCTGAAGCCTTTCTGATGAGTGGAACATCTTGATTATCTTGGGCATAACATCTTATATCATCATCAGTTTCCTCAGTTTCACTATCAGATAAGACCTATTGATGATGAATTTCCATCCTTGTTTGTGAAATATGATAATCACGATTTTCCTTTTCATTATCTGAATCTATGTCATGGCATGAATAGGTGTTGGTTATACTATTATCACACTGTTCACCATCATCATTCACATGTTCTTCACCCACTCTCAAGTCTAGAGAAACTATACAAAAATCAGGGTTATGAGGGGCCTCACATGCTTCACACCACGTGTCATCATTGAAAAAATGAATAGAGTTTTGGTGAAGAGGGTATGGAGTTCTGTTATCTATTTTATCTTTTCTAAGTATAGCAACAGGCTTTCCATCCTTGAACTAAGTCCCATATGGATGGTTTTGCATCCTATTCTAAGGATTATAGGTAGTATTATAAGAGGGTCTATTATTCTGGGGAGCTTTATACTCTTTGTATTCTGGTTCTTTTAGATTACTCCTTCTAAACCTTGAATCATCCCTCCTATTTAATTTACCAGATACCCTTCTATTCATCTCAATATTGACTGCTACTTTATAGGCATCAGTAAGGGTTCTAGGATTTTTGTCCCTAAGAGCATATCCCATTTTAGAATCAAAAGCATTTAAATAAGTTGCTAGACATACCTCTTCATCCAGCCTTATCTTCTGGAATAATTTGTGCATAGCTCTTTGAAATCTAGTATTAAACTCTATGACTTCCTCATTATAATTCTTTTTAATATTATTGAACTTATTCAATAAAAAGCCCTTATTTGTTTTGCCTCCATATTGATCTTTAAACAACTCAATCAACTCATCCATTGATACCACAGATCCATTAGATAGGCTTCTAAACCACTCTCTTGCATCTTCAACTAAGGACTGAACAAACAATTTCATCAATACATCCTCATGAGTGATATTCAGATCATCAACAAAATCAATGAATTTTCTAAGATGTGTTTCACAAGATATAACATTATTACCTGCGAATTTAGGAATTTTTTCTCCTATATCGCCTACATCCATAGGAAAAACATTAGGGTATCTAGGTATACCAAAAAAATTAAATTGTTTGTACCTTTCGGTGTGCAATGGTTTTCTTTGAAAGTTATTATCCTCCTTAGTAGAAGTGGCCTTTATTTTAGTAGTAGTAACATTTTCTGGTCCAATGCAAACATACTTTGAGGACTGTAAAAAATCTATCTTTTTCTTCATTTCAATAGTGGAAGCCTCCATCTAAGCCTTCTCTAACATTTTTTCCATAGTTTCTTTTTCAACTCTTAATTTTTCTAAATCAATGTCCAGCTTGGACATTTGTTCAGTTAAAAGCTTTTGAAACCTAGGAGCTTGATTCCCACTTTCACTCATCTTTTTCTTTCCTTTATCCTTTTGTAAAATAGGAGGCTTATGAGTGACTGATATTTCTCTTTCCCTCTAAGATCTCTCAGTATCTTTTATACTTTGATGCTTTGAAGACTTTCTTTTGTTTTTATCCACATTCTTAGGGTCACTCTTTTTCTTTCTCATTTCTCTTTCTTTCTTCATTTGCTGAACCAAGGCTAGCTATTTCAAAATGAACTTCTCTTCATTGGCCAACATATCAGAAGGAGCATCTTTTGAATCTGCATTAGAAGTACTAGCCTCTTCTCTTTCACTTGAAGTAGAGGTGAAAATGGGTGTTTCCAATACCCTCTCAGCTGCTTCTTCATATTCTGAAGTATTCACTTCATGAGAGTGTTGACCAACATTTACTTCTCTTCTATTACCCTCTCTACCTCTTGGTGGGGTCTCATCCATGTTGATTGGATCTTTATTTTTTCTCTAGGACATCTCCATCCTTGAAGATGATGGAAGTCCACCATATAATACTTTCTCAGGATCCGTTCTCATTCTTGACCTAGTATTCATTATTTGAAAGATATTCACTCACTCTGCACTAATCTCACAGATTTTCCTTTAGAGTCACCACCCAATCACTTGGGATAAATGAATACCTATCAAAATGAGAAATCTAGCTACAACCACTGGTATGATTTGTAAAATTTTTAATCTTTGAAACTCTAGAGACCCCTGACTACTAGAGATATTCTAAAATTTGTCAATCATACTTTACAATCTCTAAATTCCCCAGTAGAGTCACCAGTTTGTTAGTGTTTTATCTTGACAGGCCTCTAAAAGATACTTGAAATCTTAAACAACTCTATGACCCCTTAATGCCTTTTGACACTATGACTCAAGCAAGGGAAAAACACTAATTGATGAGGTTTTTTGATAACACTGGGGATACCTATTACCACCTCCTTCTTTTTTGAGATCCACTGACTCAGGCAGGTTTTACTTATGACTCATTATTGTCTTAACAGTATCTTTAGAGTGGATTGAACCTTATGTGTTGAATGCTCTATTTTAGATGGACATGTATATGAAAATACAGATGACTATGATTATTTTGAGGATAAGCTTGACAATCCAAATCAGTATCTTGATGATAACAGACAACAACATGATTAAGAAATACATTTTCTTTCCTTTTGTAACTCTTATGAATTTAGGAGGAATAAACTATTTGATTTACTCTTCAAGAAATCAACAAGCTTCAACTATGACCCTCAAGTACACAATTGATTTTACCAAAATACTCTGAAAATGATTGATTTAAATAGTTTTTAATGCTTGGATGATGATGAATCACTTGACAAACTTTAGACCAGTGCCAATATTTGGGCAATAGAGTCAAAAAATATAAATCCACAGAAAAGTATGAACAGGGATTACTGTAGGATGCCTTACAACCTACATACAACTCAGATAAAAATGCCTTGCAAACCTATCCTGTCACTTCTACAATATTGTATCAAATCCTCAGTTGTTGTAGTACTCTCTGAAACTACTCACAAAGTTTAATTCTCCCCTTAGAAGAAGCTTCAAAATAATTAAATAGCTACCTTATAGCCAATATGTTTAATATGCCTTACAAATTAAACATAAAAGAGTGCATACAATAAGTAAAGTGACAACAACAATGTAGAATAAAATTACACTATATTTTATTCATATATTCTGCTTCAAGTACATATAAAGGCTTAAAAGCTCAAAACATAGACAGAAATCAAAAAGGTCTGTCTTCAATTATATTTCATTCCCCTTTTACAATTACAACTTTGGTCCTATATATAGGTCCTTAACCATCTTGTAATCCTTTATTTTAGGATGCAACAAGCTTCGGATGGTTTAAGGAACCTAACCCTAAAAGGATAGAAAAATACAAAACAAGAGAATTTAGAAGCGGTGGGAGGACAAAAATAGAGGATGTAGATCTGATATTCTTTGTCTCTTCTGGAAACTGGCACCTTTGTCTGACAATGTTCATGATAGCTTCGGATGGTTACATTAAGACTGAGTGACTGCCATTACAGGCTAACCTACACTCATCTCTATTTATAGCTAACCTCCTTGTGCTCATTGGTCAGGTGCCAAATGTTCCCTTCTACTCCTCATCTAGAATTTCCTCTTCAATTATAGTCTTCTTCTTCTTTGGCCTAGTCATCAGCTCCCATGCTGCCACTTCTTCATCTGTTGGTCATTTGAAGTCTTGAGTACTTTGCACTTATGCCTTTTGTCACTCCCATCTAACATCAGTAATGCCCTTAACATCCATTAAAAACTTATTAATGTCAGTTTCTGCCTTAAAGGCTTCATCTAATATCTTATTGAATCCTTCAATATCCAAATTTTATCCCACAATAAATGACTCATTATTAGGCGTTTTGCTATCAAACTCATTCCTCCATGCATCTAGAGCCTTTACCTGATCATCTTCTCCTCTTAAGGAAGGAACAGATCTATTAAAATCTGAAGAAAAGAGGCTCAATTTAACCTTAATTTGGTTCAATTTGTCCTTGAATAATGAGAGAGAAACATTGACCTTTTTGATCTCATCTTCCACTTCTATTACTATCTCTGGCAAATCTAATCTTAGGGCTTGCAAAGATGCAATATTTTCAAACAAATGTACCCTGGTAGACCATTTAGTAAAATAGGGGTTCAAAATAGCAAGATACCCCATTACCTCTGTATGCAAAGCTGGAAATTTATTGTAAGCATTAAGGACAACATCATTCTTATCCTTCAAGACTTCAATCCTATGTTGTAAAATGCCCCTTAATGCACTCAAGGCCATTTCATTCTTCTTATCTCCTATATCATCCTTTTCAACCACTTCTTCTGATTTTGCCTTATCTTCAATTTGCAAAGGTTGTGGAGCAGGCACATATACCATTTCAAGCTTCTCTTCTAATTCCTTCATTAACCTCTTAATCACCTGATCTTGTTGGTGTATCTAGATATGGCACAATTCCCGGTCTTTGGCCAATGCACTTGTTTCTTCTATCAATGTGCTACACTTATCAGACAACTGTTTAGTTTTGTCTTCATTTAAGTGTGCCCAATGTGTCATGATTTGGGATATTTCCAAATCCCCTATATTTTGCACTGACCATACCATTTGGTTTCCTACCATGTTTTCTTGAATGTTTACTAGCTAAGGTTTCTGATCCTTTGGGGAAAGGCTCCACATTGCAAAATATTGAGACTTTGGGCTATACCCAAATCCTTTGATCACATCTCCCATTTGTACCTCACTGGCCATCTTCAGATCAGGCTGCTTTCTTATTTGATCAATTATGAAAGCAAATGCCAAGCCCCAACCTCAGCCAATAACATGCCACTGTCTAACACCAATATTCTGGCTTCTTCAGGTGAGATTTCCTCACTGCCTGGGTCATAAGACTGTAGGGCCACTAGGGCCTCATTTCTTATTGTCTCTTCCCCATCACTAGTCAACTGAGCTCTAATTTTCTCTTTCTTGTACCATCATAGGAAGTCTTTAAACTCCTCAGTCTTGACAAAGTGATCATCATTCAAAAACTGTTGTTGATGTATTAGTCTTTTATCAACACAAGCCTTAAGAGGCAATTCCACATTCTCCTCTATATCAGGCTATTTTTTCTTGCCTTGCCTAATTAATTTTCTTAGGTTATGGTCATATAACCTATTTCCAGGCACTAAGGCACTTGCTTTATCCTTTTTCTTTTCTTTCCTTTCAACTGAAGGTTGGCCTATTTCCATCTTTTGCCTCTTAGTTGTTGGCTCCTCTATATAATCAAGTTGTGTGGCCACTATTAAGTCAACAATATGGCCTTCAGCACTCTGCAACTGTGGTATCTCAGCAACATCCTGCTGAGGTTGAACATATCTAGTAGGACGGGCATAGTCACTGTCACTACTAATATCATACTTAGATTCTGAATGATTTGGCCCTTGGGCACCTTTCTTATCAAGAAAAGTCTCAAGTTGTTCACTAAGCACATAATAAATATCAATCATGGCTTTTATTCTGTCAAAATATGGTAGATTAGGGTAAAAACCTCCGAAAGCTAACCCATTTCTTTTGATTTGCCTTTCAAGGTTCAGCAACTCCTAAATCCTTGTTCTCCTTGTCTTGATCTCATCCTCATCAAGAATGTTTCATGTTGCATCCTCCTTAATACACTCACAATGGACCTTTATATTGGGAATTGTGGGGGTATATAATTTTATGACTCCTGCCATGAAGCCTTCAGGATCAATGTATCTATATGAAGCTACCCCCATTCTGCAACCTTCCAACCACTAGATAACTGAGTCAATGGCACCTTTGCCAATAGTAAAATTTGAAATTTTGAATTGTTTAGGGGTTAAGGTCCCCTTCCTGTGTGGTGCAAAGTGCTCATTATCTGTTAACAATAATTGCCATATAAATTCCATGGCTGCCACTCTTGTTGGTACATGATAGGGAAAAATATGAGGTGGATGTACACATCCATATACCTTGATTATGGTATAGTTCTCCTCCAAGAATAAATCTCCCCAATTGTGGTCTCCCTCCCATTTATCCGAGTATTCACTAGGCCTTAGCAGTTGCATAATCTTAATTGGGACCCTTGTCCTGCTGATGCCCATGCTCTGTACTAATGGATATACAATCCAATTATGGAATGCGCAATAGTCACAGTCCTTGGATGTATAATTCCAAACCTTTACCCAAAATTGGATGGGATTAGGTCCATCTTGATAAAACCTCTGAGGGGTCAAATTGTTTAAATCCATGATGACAAAATTGAAATGTAACAGGAGATGCATGAGGATAGAATAGTGTAAGAACTTGGGTTCTTTCTCCTTAGGATCTGCCATTTTCTTCTTAGTTGCTACAAATCCCTCATGCATCTGGTCTATAATATGTTGTATATAGTCATAGCTGGCGCTAGAATGCACCTCCTATAAATCTAGCACCATCATCAATATCCTGGCATTGATCTTTTCTGCTTTCCCATCTATCCCTAGCACTCTACACAAGGCATAGGCGATGTACTTAATGTAGAAATGAAAGTCCTTGAAGTAATAAGGGCTTGTTCCAGACATAGGATCAAGATATTTTCTCACCTCCTTAAGCATATGTTTCTGCAATTGTCCCCTAGCAATACCAGGCTTCAAACTATACCTCTGTTCTTGCTTAGTGATGTCAATTCTGGTTGACATAGTGCTATACAAGCCAAAAGCTTGCATGAATGAATTCCTATTAAGGATGAGCAAGGTAGTTCCATCATCCCTTTTAATTTTCTTAGACAAGACATCATAGTGACTGGCGAGGCCTAAGAACAAATCTACATCTATGTAGACATCAGGAACAATTAACCTAGCTAAGCCACAGGTCCAAGGGTTTGATACTGGGATGGTTTTATCAGAATTCTTGTAAAAATAAGTAAAGAGAGAAAAACCTATTTTTCCCAGAGTATCAACATCCCTGATGTTGCAGTAGTCATCAGTAAGCATAATAGCGTTTGCCCTCTTGTTCTGAGTTGAACACGACAGCAATTTGAGGAATTCATCTGAGTAATTTTATTTTCTGTTTGCCTCTTCATCCGCCTCTTCATTTCTCCCACTGGTTGAAGCTACACTAGCTGCTCTGCTCATGTTGGCTTTGTTGTTTGAATCTCTTCTTCTTTACCGACGTTGAAACAAATCTTTTTCCGATACTCACTTTACTCCTCTGTGCACAATTCTCAGAAATTCAAAACCTTTTAATCAATGGAAAACTCTGCAAATTTCTAATTTCTTCTCTCTTCTCAGAATACTTAGCACTTCTTCACTCTAAAATTCTGAAAGCAAGATAAGTTAAAATGAACTTTCAATCAGCTTTTTATGGTAACTATCCCAAGTACATGGCTCATCATTTAAAAAATCATCAATTCTGTCTTCAATTCAATATGCTGTGGAATTAATTGAAAACCTAGCCGTAGTTCCATGAGTGTGACAGGAAATCAAATTCATATATCTGAATCCTCAGAAAAACCTTATAAAATTCAAAGGAGATGACATGTCTTTATGTGATTGGCTCTCTGTCATACATCTCAGCTACCCTTTTTTACACATTAATCAATATCCAGGCTTGTCATTGGACACTGAATGATTCACATTGTCATGTTAGCCATTGCCGCCTTTTCTTAATATTTGATATTAAGCGACTACACGACTGTGTATAATCTCATTATCGCTGACACAAGTCTTTAACTCCTAATTCCTCTGTAGACTTAGTGACTATGTAACTTTCCCCATCTTGGTTAACTAAAGTTACTTCTGGCGATCACGCGACTGTGCAAATCAAAGTCGTTGGATGTGAAAACTAATTCACATCCTATTCAGAGACTCCATGACTGAGAGTCATCTTTAGCTTTCATGGTTATCTCCCAGTCACCGAGTGTTTACTTTCCTTTACAAGACCCCGCAACTACCCTTAGTCGCTTAATCGCTGAATAGTAATGTTTAAGTGTCAAATCCTTCAAAGACAATGCGATAGGTACTTTACCCTTCATTCCATATGGAGAATATGTGACATACCCTTATCTCCAAGTCATGAGCACCTTTTCCTGTGGGACCTTTTATTTAGAGACTTCGCGACCACCGTAGGATCTCTTTAATCATTACATCTAACGGCCCTGCTAAATCGCTGAGTAATCTATCATACCCTTGAATTCTATGGAGACTACGTGACAAAAAAGACCTTTACACTTAGCCTTGTAATCATTGAATAGTCTTTTACCATTTGGAGACCATGCGAAAATCTCTTTAGTCAACTCACCTTTGGACACGTGTCTCATTGATTACTCATCTCTGCATCGTTGAATGGAAATTTGCCTAAGCATTTCAATCTGGCAACAACCCGCCTGTGTTATTTCTCAAACTGTATATGGTTAGTCGGGAAGTCTTAGCATGTTTTCCTTGACCGCCATCCCTTCTGGAGACCACGCAACATAAGCTTCGCACCGCTTACTTAACTGCAGATCAATCTATCGACCACGCGACATGAACTTATCGCCAAGTCTCACAACAAATCACTAACCGCTGGTCATTTCTCACGACACCGCGACTCATATTTAGGCCCTTTCACCAACTACTAACCTTCTTACTCATTTAGTGACTACACGACATGAAGAGCTTCGCCAAGTCTCTTAAAGCTAAAGGAATATTCCAATTTTTTCAGAGACATCCTGACATAAGCTAATCGCCAAGTCTCGAGGAGAAAAAGAATATGCTATCCAGATTGCGCGACTAGGCGACCAAGCTATTAAGCACATGACTTGAGTGATTTCAAAAAGTAACGCCAAAATAGAAGTGATAAACGGCTTAGGGTTTTTTCTCATTTTGCCTAAAAACAAGACCTAGGGTTTTGAGGCTTTGTATTTTTACATAGATTCTAACCTAAAAACCTATAGACTTCAACAGGGAAATGACAAATAAACTGAGAGACTTCTAATTAGGAAAGAAACAAGTATGAGGAACATCCAACTTTGGCAAATAGACAAGAACTGAGAATACAATCAACACTTGCAAAATGTCACGCGGTTATACGAGAAATTTTGCGCGAACTTTCATTATAGAGCCATACGGACGAAAACTAGAATTGATTAAAAACAGTGTAGAATGAGCCTAGAAAGTAAATTTTCATGCCCCACGGTGGGCGCCATAAATTTATATGTTAAATTTTCTCTTTTTATTCAACCATACACTTCAACATAGTCCTTGTTCATCAGCCACATACAAAAGTGAATATGAGTTATTCATCCTGCATGCCTGTATGATTTGACCTGTTGCCTTCTATCTAGATGGGGTTTCGAATAGCTCTCAGAACAAGAGTCTCACAACCATAGACCAATCTAAGAATGAAGGCTTTTTCTCCATGAATATGATGCAATGTAATGCAAGATTAATCTAAATGATATTGAAATATGCAAGATTATTCTAAATGAAATTAAACTAAGACATGATTGCAATGAAATTAATCTAAGAAATTGACATTAATCTATTACAAATGAGAGCTTTTAACTAGAAATGAGATGATAAAAATGTAGCAGCAATTCGTTATTCTAACAATGCATTAAAATGACCGGGGGCTTTGAATGAGAAATGGGAGCTCTTTTATAGATTGAGAGCCTACTCAGAATAGAAAGTTTCCTTTTTGAAATAAAACAGATAGAAAAGCCAGTTAAAATTAGCAAGCTTTCTTTAAAAGAAAACAATAAATTATTTCCCCTTTGCTTTAACTATTTTCTTTCTTTGATTTTAACTATTTTATTTCTCTTTAAAGCATAGTTAATTCAAAACTTTTATTTCTGAACTGAAGAGAAGAATTTTGAGAGAATATTTAATTAAATAAATAAAGTATGACCTCATAAATATGTTTTTCTCAATTATTTATATAATTAAATTCAATTTTTGAAATGAGGATATTTATTTAATAATTAAATATTATTTAATTCTTTTTTATGTGTTTTAGCTAAAAGGGGTGAATTTAAATTAATTAAAGTGCTAGGACTTTATAATTAAATTAATTCAATCATAGGGTTTGTTTAGCCAATAGATATTTAGGAATTAAATATAATGTATGATTAATGCATATTTAGGATTTTTTGCATTTGACACTTAGGTCGAGTAGATTCAGTCAAAACTCAGGATTGCCTAGTACAATAGGACTTTGATGATTTAGAAGAATGACAAATGCAACAAAATTGGTTAGGGTTGCAAGATGCCAATTTTGGGGTGTTACAATATGTCCTACATAATAGGATCAAAATTTCATTAGACTAAAGAATTGCAATACAAATCAACTGGAAACATACGGGCTTATAGATTTGGCACACATGCCTAATAGTAATACATGCTTAAAATATATCATTAGGCTCAAGAAATAATGTAAGAAAAATCCAACTGTGAAACTCAAATATATATATATA
>MU228474.1:520758-543852 GCA_018584345.1 Thuja plicata | reverse complement strand
TTGGCAAGGGAAACTTGCACTTCACTGTTATCTTTTTTATTGATCTAGAATATGTACACATCCTCCATTGTCCATCCTTCTTAGGTGTTAATACAACACAGACTACACAATAACTTAAACTCTCTCGAGTCAAACCTTTCCGCAACAATTCTTGCACTTGTCTATTTAGCTCCTTATTCTCATCTAGTGTCCTCTAATGTGTGGATTTATTAGGAAAACTAGATCCAAGAATTAGGTCCATACCGTGACAGATAATCCTTATAGGTGGTAATCCATTTGGTATATTATTTAAAATCATGTCCTCATATTGTATCAACAACTTCTTTATCTCCTTCGATGGTTCTTATTCAAGATTCATATCTTCAATCTGTTTAGGAACTAGGGGAAAATACACATTCTTGTGCCTCATCCCATCCAAGAATTTCCTTCTATCAACCAATAATATTCTAACACTTGTACAAAATTCACTCCTATGGGTTTCTTCCAAAGGTAACAAGGTTTTTCTCATCCCATTTTCTACGATAGTGCATATATTCTTTCTCCAATCACGCTATAATAATTCATATATTCTTTCTCCCATCATGTATTTATTTTCTATCATAATGCCAAGGTCTACCCAACAAGATATGGCATACATCCATAGGCATAATATCACACAAAAAATCATCATGATAAGATCAATCTTTAATTTTACCAAACAATGTTCACTTACCAGCACTTTGTGGCCATCTTGAATCCATGCTATTTAATAGGGCTTAGGGTGTTTCAATCTCTGTAACTTCATCTTGTTTATTATCTCCTCCAAGACTAAGCTATCTAAACTACCAATGGAAATTATAACTTTGCAATATTTACCTTCAACTTTACTTCTGGTTCGGAACATATTCTTCATTTTTAATGGCTCATGATCTAGCTCATTGTCACATAGATCTCTCGTTATCATCAAAGCTTCTCCATTCTCAGGTCTGTTAGGGAGTACAATAAATTCTTCTTCAGAAAAATATATTCTATTTCTTGAATTTTCTTGTTTACATTCAAAATCATGGTGTCCTTCTCCTCCACATTTGAAGCAAGTGCCTCTAAATGCCTTCTTATCATCTCTCTTATAACTTCTCTGTCCACTACTTCAATAAAAGTTCCTATCATCCTTTCAGTGTGAATTGTAATATATACCCTCTAATTTGTATTTATTATATTATATAGTAGCTCTTCCCCCTATAGTGAAGGTTCTACCTCTCCAAATATTCCTCCTCTTCCTCTTTGACTTTTGTCATGCCTTTTGCTCAACTTCTCTTCATCCTTAAGGGCACATTGGTAGGCTTCCTCCACACTCTGTAACTTGATTAAATTGATCTCATCCTATATTGATATCCTCAAACCATTCATGTACCTATAAAATTGTTTAACCAAGGGAAAGGAACATGAATATGTCTTCAGGAGAAATCCAGGTCTGCAAGAGAAAATGAACAATAGAGGATGAGCACCAGACGAAATGCTAAAACTACAAACTTGAGCTGAACAAGAAATAAACTGAAACACAAATATTTTTGGTTGATGAAAGATTTACAAAGAACCAAGGATGCTCCTACATCAAATTATCCCAAATTTGAATGGTTTCTATACCATTTTTTTATTTTAATATTAATTCTAAATGTGCTCTAAATTCTATTTAGCAACAATGATTTAGCCAAAATGGCGAATGTGTTATAAAATTCTATGCTCATTCAACACTAATGATGACATGAGATAAAACCAATAATAGGATACTAACCACCTATCTAGGTAAAATATAATCCAATACTAGAATATCTATAATGATTAAATAAATGATTAAATAAATTGAAGCTAAAAGAGTCAATCAACATACTAAATTTAATGGTGCCCTTCCAAAATAAGGTGTAGAGAAATACAAGAGGACATCAATAAATTATTACCTTCAACATATCACATTCTCAACATGGATGGATCATAACCACACGAATAATTAATAAGGTATATCATCATAATAATTATACAGTGGTCTCAATGATCCACCTTATAATTGTACATAAAGAAAATGGGGAGGCAAAACATAAGGGATTGTCCACCTTTTCTTAGTACACAAATAAGAAGGAAGATAACCCAATAGAATCAAGTTAGGATTACTTGTACTAAGTAGGACAATTATACTTCATTTTTTTATGATTAAGAAAAAAATAGATTTAGGGGAAATGATCTAATGATGCAAAATAGGATGTTTAATAAGCAAAATTGACAAGATTCAGGAGGTATAAATTGACAAAAAATAGGTAAATAGTTGTAATTAATTTTATGGTATCCATAATACTATACTAACCAATAGTTAAAATTTGAAGTGATTTTGTGAGACACAAAAAAATGGGGCATTTTTTTTCCTAGGTATAGTTTGCAACTTTTCACCGTGTTCCTAGTGTTTTTGCCTAAAATTTTGACGATTTCTCTGACACATTCTAAACTTTTTGAAATAGTTCTGACAGCTACACCACATGTTCTTACACATATAAAATGAGAAAAAATTTGTGAAAAGGGGCTTGCCTTGGTCAAACCCCTGTTTAGGAATCAACATTAAAAATAAATAAAATTTCATAAAGGACAATAAATGTAAAGGTAAATATTAGATCTACCTTATAAATACCTTCATGAACCGATATTGAGATCATACACATTCATGAAGATTCTTTTATGTTTCTTGAAATATATTTTTTGACCTTTAAATAGAGAAAGGAATGATGAATACCTTCACAAATGCATGGATCTATGAATGCCACTCCTAGATCTTCAATGTTGTTAACTATGCTTTATTGAACACTCGCTGTGAATAAAGAATGCATGTGGATTGATAAAGTATCTTCTTGTGTCATTAAGAACTCCTCTACTTGGCCATCATGTGAGAGAAGCTTGCTACAATAGAGAAGACTGCCTTCAAAATGCATTGGATACTTGGAGAGATGCTAGATCTTGTATGCCTTCCTTCAAATCTTTGAGAATAATGTATAATCTTGATCATGGTTACCAAAATGAGGAGAGATAGGGTGTTTATATACCTCTTACACATTTTGGGATTTAAAGTTAAGTGTATCATCAAAAAATGGAAGCACTTCCATTTTGGACTGGTTTAGCCCTCCGAGTAAGTGGTTTGGGGTCATGTCAAGCACCTTGAATGGGTCTCTAACTTGGATGTCTTTTCGCCCTGTTCTACCCCATTTCCCACTTCTCTCTAGTCTATTTCTGGCATTTTAACCTATAAATATGAGATTCTTGACCTCAGTGTCAAAGCCAACCTTTCTGGGTCAAGGTTGACCAGTGTCTAGGTTTCAAGTTTCCAGCGTTTCCAGATGTTGGGATTTGAAAATATTTAATTCCCACTTCCGGGTCAATTGTTTTGTTATTGGGGGAAAAGAATCTTGAAATTATATTTAATATACATCATCTTCTAGGGATATAGGTCTAATTTTAATTTAATTCTCCTATGTAGGCCTCTCTAAAAGATTGTGCCCTAGATTCATATATAAGGAAACCTTCTCCTCTCATTTTCTCTAACCATAAATCATCAACCAAGCAAGAACGATCGAAGTGAAATCTAAGTGTGAAGTACAAGCTAAGAAGCAATACTTGAGCAAAGCTAAGAATAAATCATCTACTCTCAAGCATTCAAGAACCTTCCAGCATTCAATTCATCTAGGAGATCCATTGGTAGCATTTGAAGGATTCAAGCTCTATGGAGCCCTCTTGTTGAAGATTTCTCCATCCACATTCCTCCAAGTCTTTTCCTATTCAAATATTCATTCAACATTGGTTTTCAAGATCTACAAGAAATTTATTTGAGACATCCTACAATGGCATTCTACATTCTACATCCTTTTGATGCATACATACTTGTGGATCCACAGATTCAAATCCGCCACAAAGGTTTCTATACAAGCAAGGTGAATTGGTTCATTTACTTTTTTTATCTATGCAATTTCAATTCAATTATAAGGTTAATTCCAAAAGTGGGTTTTGACCAAGGCAAACCCCTCCCCCCCCCAAAAAAAAAGAAAAAAAAAACCATTTTTCTTGCAAGGACAGGTTTGGAACAATGAATTGGAGTGCCGATGTGGATACCCTTTTTGGCAAACCGTCAGGATTTGGAAACAGATTTTCCGTAAGATTGTGCAGGTCATAATCAGACTTTCTGGGTCAGAATTGGAATTTTTTGGTCAAAGGTGACATTTATTTTTGGGTCAAAATCAGACCTGAGCCAGATTTAGAAAAGATTTCTGGATTTTCTTCGTCTCTGCATTTCTGTTCTAGATCTAGTTACAGAATTCCCAGAAACTCAGTTTAGACACCCAAAAACAACATTCTTCACATTTGTTGCATTTTTAGGTTAGTACTTGTCTTAAATTCAATTCAATTAAGGTTTATTAATCAATTCAAATATATTACATACTTTCCCTCTCAAAATGGGAATCTAAGGTTTTCCTCTTTATTCTCATTTCCAATTGATTGATTCATTTGTGTATTGACCATTTTCTTATGGTTAATCAATTTGGATCCTTCCTTTGTGTATTTGAAGTTAAAAGGAACATCTTATCTTCCTCACACATATCTACATCTCCCCTATAAAAAAATACATCAAAAAATACATTATATATTTTTATCTTTACATTTTGGTGAACCCGCGATAGACAACTCTTTATTTTTTTGTGTTAGATTTACATTTTTATGTTAGATCTTGCATGCATATTAGATTAGCTTTATTTTATGTTCTTTCATTTACATTTCAAAAATCAAAATCAAAATCTTGTGTTTCCTAAATTAGTTTATTTACATTGCATTGGTGCATGAGCTTTACTACTTCTAGTCCTACTTATAGTATCCCAGTTAGAAGAAGTTGTAGACTTATGGGTTCCTTTGAATCTGAGTCTTCCTCTCCTTTCCTTAGGATCCCAGATGACAATTTGACCACTCACGATTCCAATCCTTCTACGGAGCATAAATCTTCTCACACATCTCATGATGAGGATAATTATTTAAGAGCTCCTCCTGAACAAGTCCAAAAAATTTCAACCGAACTTGATAAAATGGGAAATTGGCTTATTCAAGAAAACCATAATCAAGATTTTATCCAAGCTATATAGGCTCTTAATAAAGTCCTTTGTGATAGTGATCAAGGTGTTAATCTCTTGTGTGGTATCACTCATCTTGTGCATTTTAATGTTAAACCTTTATCTCAAGAGGATCAAGATCTAGGATTCACTCCCCCTGTCACTAGTGGGGAACCTTCTTCTGTTCCTTTACCTAGCATTCCTACTTACACTCCTCCTTTGATGACTACATCTCTTCCAATTCCATCTATTCTTGTGAGTGTTCCACCGGTGTCTCTACCTACCTCACAGCCTTATTACCATGGCGTTCCTTTTTCTTATACCAATCCTCTTCCAACTGTGGTTCTAAGTGTTCCACCGGTTGTGTCTTCCATTCCTGCCACTTCCTACACTTTTCCTAGTGTTCCTAATATTTCTATGCCACCTATTTCTTCTAATAATTCCACAATTATTAGTTTGGCTCAAACTGTGTCATCTTTACAACAACAACTTGCATCCTTAACCCAATCCAAGTTTAGCATTCCCACATTTGACATGGGTGGTCCTTTATCCTTAGATATTATTCGTGCTACTATCCCTCAGCAAGTTGATATGCCTCATCTTGAGAATTACAATGCTAAGGGAGACCCTGTTACTCATGTTAAAACATTTTAAATCCTTTGTAGTGATTATGCTCATGACCATAAGATTTTAGGCATGTTTTTTGCTAGAAATTTTCGTGATAAGGCCTTGCAATGGTATTGTTCTTTACCTCCTTATTCTATTTATTCTTTTCCTAAACTTGCTAATACCTTTATCCAGAAATATCAAAATAACATTGGTCCACAAGTTTCCTTAACTAATTTAATGCTTTGTAAACAAAACACTATGGAAAAATTGATTGATTTTATTGGCATATTAAAGCATTTGTATGCCTAGATTTCTTATCCTGTTCTTGATATTGATATTCAGCATATATGTATTTCAAATTTACAAAAGGATATTAGAGATACAATTTTTCTTACTAAATTTACCTCTTTTCAACAACTTTGTGCAGCACTTCATCATTATCAATTACAAGTGAGTCAATTTGAGAGAAACACTCCAATGGCTCATGTTCTAGTTGATAAGAGTGATGCTGCTCATAATCCTAATAAGTTTCAAAAACCTAATAACTATGTCAAGATAAATAAACAGGTGAATGCAATCGCTAATCAAGTTATTGTTGCATCCAACAATTCCACTTTTGCATCCACTGCTTTCCGTATGAATCGTATGTTTACTCCTCTCTCTGAATCTTTAAATTCTATTATGAGTAGGTTGTTAAGTGCTAATATGATTAATTTTCCTCCTATTCGACCTCTTCTCCCTACAATGATGACATTAAAATTCTTTGATCCTAGATCCTTTTGTCAATATCATTGTCAGCATGATCATGATACTAAGAAGTTTTATTCTCTAAGGCATAAGGTTCAAGACTTAATTGATTCTAATTCTTTATATTTTGATAATTTTGATGGTAGTGGGAAGAAATCTATCTCTCCTCCTAATAAAAATTTTCAAATCTATACGAATCCATTACCTACACATGATACTAATACTATTGTTCAACCATCTGATGTGGATATTGTTTATGATTCAAATATGGATGATCTCAATCATATTGTCAATCATGTGGAGCATGTTGTTTTGTCTCAACCTGTATATCCACCCTAGCCTCAATCTCAACCTCTTTTTCAAGTTCCTCCACTTCAATCTCAACTTCAAGTTCCACCTAAACCTTAGAAACAAACTAAGGATAAATGACCTAGGCAACTCTCAATCACCTTTGATGATTCTGAGACTATTAAGGCTCCCGATGGTCCCCTTTATATTTATGCTAGGATTGTTAAGATACCTATGTGTGGTTGTCTTATTAATCCCACATCTTTAATAAATGTTATTACTGAGGAAATTTTTTTATGAAAAACCTACAACGTGATTTTTGTGATACATTTGATGCATGGATCCAAACTTGTAATGGTTTTCTCTATCCTTCACTTGGTTCTATTAACTTTCCTGTTGAACTTTGTGATAAAGTTGTAGATACTACCTTCACTGCCATTCCTACTTCTAATCAGTTTCAAGTCAAATTTGGTTTTCCTTGGTTAACTTCCATGCATGTCATTGCTTCTCCTATTCATAAGTGTATTAAGTTCATTCATAATGGAGAAGTGAAAATGATTAATCATAGTTTGTATCAACCTTCTAGTCCTAGAGATTGTGCTACTCTTGATTTCTTTTGGCCTTCATTACCTAATTCATGTCCTCCTCGCCCTGATAAATTTTTTTTTCCATATCAATCCTATAAAAATCACAAGACTATTGAGTTAAGCATGCCTCAGATAGATCTTAACCACGGTCTTTTTCCCACTCCTATAGCTCCTTCATCCATTACTTCTAGTTCTATTACTCAACCTCCCAATGTCACTTTTTAGCCTACTGAGAATCCTCCTCTTGAGCCTATGAAAGAACCAGTTGTTGTTCCCTCCTAGTTCTCAACATGTGTCAAATAAAGAAAAGCGTAACCGATCTACTAATGAACATCGTAAGAAGCGTAGGGCTAAAGCTAGGGCCCATGCATCTATTCTTCCAAAATTTTTACCTTCTTTTGACTAGCCTATGCCTGATGTGTTGGAAGAAGTTAATATTAATGATGATTCTATCTACATTCTAGATCCTATTTTAATTAATCTTGATGAGGAAGATACTCTTGATGATCCTATCGATCCTAGTGATGAATATGAGACCATCGATATTGATACTGATCTCATATGCTTTCAACTCAATTGATAATTACACCTAGTATCAAACATCATGATTCTCAAGAGGATCCTTGTTTGGAACTGGCTATTATTCCTACTGTGTTGGATATAGTCCCTCTTTCAAGTTTTCCACCTTCCCTAAAGGATATAAACCGAGATAGGGAGAGTAGGTGATGCACTTGATTGGCTTGTCCTTCATGGTAGCCTTTTGTGTATTTTCTTGTTGTATTGTGCTTCTCCCATAATGTGTTTGCTAAATGTTTGTTAGATTATTTTATACGACCCTTGTTACTTTGTTGGTGCAAGGTGATAAAGGAATCAAGCCTGTTATATAATTCTTCTATGTGTATCTCTATTCTTCTATATGTTGTTTTAATGTTATGTTGTACTAGTGATATTGTTCGTAAATTTTTTCCTTGTGTAGTCCGCTTGGATCTACAACATGGTAGTACTGATTCTTTTTAGTCTCCTTGTTGTGGTCTGAAAAGACTCTTCTTCGTAACTCTTGCATTTTCTTTCCTCCATTTTGATTGTAATTCTACTTTCTTTGGGGAATGATGTCAGTTCATTTTCTATAATATCATACATATATAGTACCTTATGATCATACTAACCCCATAGTAGGTAGATCCCTTTTGTGTTCTTTGTATGTTTATGTGGTACTTCCCTTGATTTCTCTTCGTTTGGGGGCATCTCATAGTGAAAATGTAATCAATAGAGTTGTTTATGTTTTTTTTAAAGCTATTTCTCCTATTAAAGTGTTAGCAAAGACTTTAATGTGGGGGCATACGCTTGACTCACTTTTTGCAAACATGCACTTTCAAAATATTTTCAAACTTAAAATGTTTTCCCTTTATGGATTAAAGACTAATCCTTAAAGCATGGATTTTACCTTATAGGATCTCTTGATCCCTCCAATTTCAATTTACAATGTTTTGATCCCTTAAGGTTTGAAGGTGTCCTTAAGACTAGATCTCCCTAATGGGTTGACTAGTGAGTAGCCACATTCATTAGGTGGTTCAACTCCATCTTTCCAGTTGCATTATTTCCTTGTGTGGTTCACAATGGGACATAAGTCCTCATTGGGTAAGGTAATCACACCCTCTCTATCTTTCTCCTTTCCTTTGACTGGTGATGTCTCTCTTATTGTATTCTTAGGTTGACAAAAAATTAAGTCCCTGGGGGCTTGAGGATTATTTTGTCCCTTTGATTTCAATAGGATTATCTTTTCTTCATGATCTCCTTTACCAAGAGTTTACATCGAGTCCATACCCTTGCTAAAGTGGGGGCTAAATATATCGTCAGAAAATGGAAGCACTTCCATTTTGGACTAGTTTAGCCATCCGAGTAAGTCTTTTGGGGTCATGTAAAGTGTGTTGAATGGGTATTTGACTTGGATTTGGCTTTTCCCCTTGTTCTTCCCCATTTCCCACTTCTCTCCGTCATGTTTCTAGAATTTTAACCTGCAAATCTGAGATTCTTCACCTCAGGGTCAAATTCAACCTTTCTGGGTCAAGGTCAACCTCGACCCTGACCTAGGTCAGATTTGACCTCAATTCTGACCCAGGGTCCAGGTTTCAATTTTTTGGGGTTTCCAGATGTCGTGCTTCAGAAATATTTAATTCGTGCTTCTGGGTCGACTGTTTTGTCTTCGTGGAAATGACTCTTGAAATTATTTTAATGTAGGTCCACTTCTAGGGATATAGGTCTAATTGGAATTTAATTTTCCTATGTAGGCCTCTTTAGAAGATTGTGCCCTAGATTCATATATAATGAATCCTTCTCCTCTCATTTTCTCTAACCATAAATCATCAACCAAGCAAGAATGGTCAAAGTGAAATCTAAGTGTGAAGGGAAAGCTAAGAAGCAATAATTGAAGAAAGCTAAGAAGCAGTCATCTACTCTCAAGAATTTAAGCACCTTCAAGAATTCAATTCATCTAGGAGATCCATTGGTAGCATTTGAAGGATTCAAGCTCTATAGAGCCCTCTTGTTGAAGATTTCTCCATCCACATTCCTCCAAGCCTCTTCCTATTCAAAGATCCATTCAAGATTGGTGTTGAATATTTACAAGAAATTGATTTGAGACATCCTACATCTGAAATTCTACATTCTACATCAATTTTGTGCATACATACATATGGATACATGGATTTGAGTCCGCCACAAAGGTTTCTATACAAGCAAGCTGAATTGGTTCATTTACTTTGTTTATCTATGCAATTTAAATTCAATTATAAGGTTAATTCCAAAACCAGGGTTTGACCAAGGAAAACCCCTCCCCCCCAAAAAAACAACCATTTTTCTTGTAGGGACAGGTTCAGAACAGTGAATTGGAGTGCAGATTCGGATACCCTTTTCGGCAAACTGTCAAGATCTGAAAATAGATTTTCCGTTAGAATGTGCAGGTCAAAATCGGACTTTCTAGGTCTGAATTGAACTTTTTGGGTCAAAGGTGACATTAATTTTTGGGTCAAAATTGGACCTGAGAAAGATTTGGAAAATATTTCTTGGTTTTCTTCATCTCTGCATTTTTGTTCTAGATCTGATTATAGAATTCCCAAAAACTTAGTACAGACACCCAAAAACAACATTCTTCAGATCTGTTGCATTTTGAGGTTAGTACCTATCTTCAATTCAATTCAATTAAGGTTTATTAATCAATTCAAATATATTACATAC
The DNA here is from genome assembly GCA_018584345.1 of Thuja plicata. NCBI lineage: Eukaryota > Viridiplantae > Streptophyta > Pinopsida > Cupressales > Cupressaceae > Thuja > Thuja plicata. The sequence continues at coordinate 533,279 of MU228474.1, read as the reverse complement.
TTTCCCTCTCAAAATGAGAATCTAAGGTTTTCCTCTTTATTCTCATTTCCAATCGATTGATTCATTTGCGTATTGACCATTTTCTTATGGCTAATCAATTTGGATCCTTCCTTTGTGTATTTAGGTTAAAAGGAACATCTTATCTTCCTCACACATATCCACATTTCCCCAATAAAAAAATACATCAAAATACACATTATATATTTTTATCTTTACATTAAGCTACACTGACCACAAGATCTAATTTTCTACCAAAACACATGAATGAGACCCCAATTCAACTTTGGGCCCAAACCTTTAGGGGAACACAACACTTTGGGAATTGTGTTCCTAGGAACATAAAACCCAAGGCATTATGTACCAAAAAATAAATGGGGATCTAGGAAGATAGGTCAGATGCTAGATCATGGGGAGATAGGTAGCTAGATAAAGCATATCATACATGAAATCTGAACCAATAAATAATGAAAATTCAAGGGATATAAACACAAAGCCATGAAAGGTTCACAGGTTTTATCTTCCATTATGAAATGATGAGCACTGCATCAGACTCAACCAAGAGTATGATTATCTCAAGATATTGTCAAGTAGACATAATTCTCTATGCTAGGGATACAGTCTCAACACCAACATCCAGTACAAAATCATGATTGCAAACTCAAGAAACAAATGAAAAGCCACAATGAAAAAGGTAAAAGGATATTCATGGGAGGATGCTTGCATGAATCAAATATGAGGAGATAAAATTGAATCCTCTTACAAATTAAATTTAATACATACTAAATCCATTACTTCACATAATAAAACACAATAAATATAAAAATCTAATTTTTTTTAGAAATGCAACTTGGACCAAAACAAGTCCAAAGTCATTTCTTCCATTGATGGCCTTGGAAAAAGTTTCAAAATTCAAACTTTGACATTCAAAAAAGTAAAAATACCTTTTTATTCTAAATATTCCCAACACCACAAATACATACACAAAACCATAATAACATTAACTTCACATTTATTTCAAATTAAAATTTAGACAAGACTAAACAAGCACTAAATTTAATCAATTTTTTGGGGAAAGGGAAGAGATTCATCCCACTAAACAAATGAAACAAGTATTAAATAATTCGATTAAGAAACAAAGAGTGGCCTTGAACTCCTGCCTCACACAATGACAAAAACCATAGAACCGAAGAACAAAATCAAAATACCATGAAATCGGTTGAGATCTTTGGAAATGTCGAGCAATTATGACACAAATCCATTGAGCCGCTACTCAGTAAAATCCAACTGAGCAATCTCTCCCAACAAGAAAAATATCAAATCCTCACAAAGAGGCATTTTTCGCAAATTGGGAGTTCAAAAATTTATCAGTGTTAAAATCAACTCTATTTCACAATATAAAGTCACTTTTCACTCAAAAGAAAAAAGGCTAAAATAAAAGCCACTTAAAACACTCAATTAATACCCAACTAAATAAACCAACTCAATATGGGTTAAATTAAATAAATTCCAATTAAATGAAATAAAACTACAATAAATTTTCCTGTAAACATAAATTAACCAATAATAATTAAAATTAAGACATTAAAATCTAACTCCACCACAAAAACTGTAGATACTCTATTTTGTACAAACAGATACTGGTCTATCATATTTTATGCAAGGAAGTCTGACTTTACCCACATGATAACTAGAGGTGTAATATAGAAAATACGAATACATCATCCACACAAGAACGATATTTGATAAAATCATGAATGGCCAATGTAACTATCTCTTGTACCACTGTCGAGGATAAGACACACTCAGACCTGTAGAACCAAGTGGAGTCGATGTCTAGTACCTATTCACTAAAACATGCTCACATCAACTATAACTGCTCACAGTATAAATAACTAAAGCACATATATGTATAATAATCCAAAATGAAAATTTAATGAAATGACATTTTAGTGGCTTAATCATTCTTATGTGTTCAAATTTTTTGATATATAAAGAAACAAAAACTAGTATGTTGTCCCTTTTACAACTAGTCCAACAAGCTAACAGTAAGAGTAAACCAAAGGAACATTAAAAAAACATTAATAACATTCTAACCATATCAAAAACTATTAAAACAAAAAGTATAATGAAAAATACTAATTATACCATCTATTCTAACATACCTACTAACAGTCTTAAAACCACCGGCATAACTAAACTTAGTCTTATAAGTATCCCATATTGGGACCAGCCTAACGAGTAGCATGAGGCTACTATGATTCTTAAACATTGATGTAAAAACATAAAATATTAAACATAAGACCACTAAGGCCAACATTAGCAGAGGACCAAAAAACACCCAGGGAACCACCATACAACTCATTTGATTTTACAACTAGATTGGAACAACCCAATCAACCAATATTCAGTTGGGAATTTTAAAAATTACTTATAAGTCCCCTCCTTAGAATAAGGACCTAACATCTTTTGTAAAAGGAAAATTTTCATGGTCGAGCTGTGCATCACCCTTAACCTAAATATGGAGATGTTGTCTATTATTAGAATAACTGGGAGAGGGTGAGTCAGTTAGACTCAGTGCCCTCACAAAATTATCCTATAGTCCCAAATTCCTCAAGATATATATCAAAACAAATTCAATCATATAATTCAACTCAGTGAAAATGTATTCTGTAAACTTAAACTTTCATCAATAGTGTTTATCGAGTATCAACAAATTAATACTGTGATTACCGATCTAGGTCAACAAAATAAATTGTAAAGTAAAATAATAATTCACAACATTCATACACATTGACACACATTTTTAACGTGGAAACCATACTAAGGGAAAAAAAACCACCTAGGACCGGTAACCCAAAATATTTTCACTCTTTTGAAGTGAGCTCGGTGAAGAGCCAACCCTGTTAAAGGTTATAATGTACACTATTAAATGTGACCTTGTTAGAGGATTTAAAACTACCAGTTCTCTCTTGACCATGCATTTACTATGGGGTCACCAAGAAAACAATTAACTTTCTCTAAATGAATAATAAGGATTCACCATCCCACTCGGTTAAGAGATTTATCTGTAACAATGGTTAAACTGATACAATAATGATCTTATTCAAATACAACTCTGATTTGCAGATATTCAGATCTATTCTAAGTACATAATACCTCTGATAAATTTGTTCAATTCAATTCATACCTTTCTTCATCATTGTTCTGCTTAGTTATCCTCTGTTTTCTTGGTTATGTCTATGGAATTGCACTTGGTTCTATTTTTAACCATCTTGATCAGTCATGCATCAATTTTGCATGTATGCTTCAGTATTTGTGTGTGTGTATATATATTTTACAAATTAATCTCTTGTCTCTTATATAGACATCATGTATCATTTAATTTTCACCCTTCAAATCTTGTCGCTTAATCTCCATCATTCATTTTCCCGCTTGATTCAACTTTGGCTGTTGTGTTGAAAACACATTTCAATCTCTATCATTCGATCTTCCTTAAATTTTCATAAAAAATTGATCAAATAACAAACTATACCTTTTACCTTGAAATTATCAATTGCCAGCTCAGCATTTAGACGACCTTGTTTTGAATTAATTGCTTGATCAATAGTTGTGTCGACAACATCTTGCTTAGTTAATACCGTCACTCGGTATACACTGTGTTTAACTCGGTTTACATTGCTACTCAGTGTATAGATAATTCTTCATTTTTTTGACCTTATAAACATTGTTTTTTCCAAGTATTCAATACATAATAGATGCTCTCCACCATAATAATACTCAAGTAAGTTGACATCAATGACAATACGTTAACTGATAATGTTTATCATCACTTCTGCAACTCGGTTGAATATCAAAAAATGACTTCAAACATATAAAAAATTATAGTTCATCAGTCTATATTCTTATATACCTCCTCCACTTTGGCCTTCAACTTTCCTAGATCCTATGTTACCAAATCATAAATAGCATAGGTATTATCCTGAGTAATTTTACAGATCATTGTCTCATGCTCATCCTCCTATGACATCATGTCCTTAGTGAGGTCAATAAGCCTCAACCTAAGGCTTTAAAAAACCTATGTGGAAGAATTGATCATCTCATAACTACCCTCCATCTCCATTTCAACACTCTTCTCTATTTCCTCATCTCACTTCCCTGGTCCCCCATATCATGAGAGTTAAACTCTACCACATATTTAATTTTTTTATTACCAACAAACTAAGTGGAAATTCTATAGGATTTCCTAGGGGTACTCACCTCCTTCATAGCTTCATCTTTGGACCCCAAATCTTGCACTATAAATTTTCCTTTTTAAGCCCCAAATTAACATTTTTTATTAGATGGGCCTAGTGAAACCCATATTTGCAAATTTACTTATGTTCAAAATTAGTCAGATAAAAAGATAACAAGGTCAAAGACAAAATATAGTTTTTAAAACCACATGGCCATAAAATTATCCTTTTTCTACCAAAAGTGTGAGGGAATAGTGAAAAAATGGTTTTCTTCCATCCATCACGGGGTGGCAAAACTCACAGATCTCGATCCCACAGAGACAGAAACAATTGAATAGAGTTGTCAACGGTTGAAAATTCATGACCAATGTACACACAGATTAATCTTTTAACTGACATGGCACCACATAATGATCACTGCGTATCATATGTATTTTTCTTGACTAAAGTCAAACTTAGTTGTATCTAATCATATTAAGATCTGATCCAATGATCGAGCGTGATGGCGCTATCTCAAACTGCACCCTGTTTAAATATCACGCAATGGAAAAAAGAGTGATACATGTCCCATGCCCGCCAAAAGAGATACAGATGGAAAAAAAGAATGAAGGTGTCATTATTTGGTTGGTGGAGCATAATGACTAGACTACACAGAGGTGCATCAACTAAAGTAAAATACAGATTACTTAAAAGACATCTTTTAGCTCATTCTTTAATCAACGGTTGGGACTTAATCAAGTGCGTAAAGATGATCAGGAAATAATCGAGGAACTTAAGAAAGATATGTGATCATAAGATCAAAGATCTATGACTCAGTGTGATGTTGCAGCGGAAAAGTGAATGAAGTTTAGCCATTGTGCGATAGCGAAAGACTCGACATGTGGCGGCGATGGAAAAAAGACAAAAAGCCTTGGCGACAATATTAAAATTGATTTCTTACGTGGAATTAAAGTCTTTTATTTTTCTTAGGGTTTACTTTATCATTGATTATTTGACTTTGCATGCAGAAAATAATGGTGGCGAACACAATATGATTAGATGATTCAGATTCTCGATGTCGTGAAGAATGATTGCATGCAGACATGATGATTGATGCCATGGTTGCAGTCAATAAGAGGTGACAAACTTGATTCCAAATACCATGCACATGAATATCTATGTGATCGACATGCCTAGAGAAAATGTTATACCTTGGTTTAGAATCATCGATACAGGATGAAGGATACGTTAGAAATAATTGCTCTATTTTCAAATTCGACAATATCAATAATATTATCATACTGGACTAGGTTATTTGATATATCAATAATAAAATCTAGTGCCATGAAGAAATTATAAATGAGACCGTGGATGGATATACAATTGGAGTACCATCATGATGGATATCCATTATTTAAGATGTCGAATTAGACATATTATGAAGAGACTATCAAATTATTGTCATGAGTTAGCATATGTTATCAAGCGAGGATAATCAAACATTAAATTATTGTAATTATTGGCATTTAGTTATTGATCTTAGGATTAGGTATTTGTTAGGAATGGTTGTGTTGATCTGAATCTTGTTTACATCCTTTTGGTTTCATACTTATAAGGATACCAAGATCAGCACATATGACATAATAAGACTTATTGTTATTATAGTCAGATGGGATAGATGGATCAATAAGTGCAAACTTGAACTCAATTGTATCATTTTTCAAAATCAATAAAAATATGTCCTTTTTCTTCATATGCGCAATTGTTCCATTATCATTTTACAATTAGTCCCTTGGATAAACCAATAGAACTTCAAAGTGATAATTTAATGTGCATGCTTCTTGATTTGATTCATATTCTATATTTTCAATTGGTTTTCTCATTTTTTATGGTTAAGCTATGTTGATTGAGGCCTCAGTCAATCGGTCTATCATTTGAGAATTCTTACCCTTTTGAAATATCTCTGAATTTGTTTTAGGTTGCATTTACATTTCATAACACCTTTGAAGTGATAAGTTTCCTTGTAAAACTGTCTTTGAGGTTGAACATAATATTGGAATGATAGTGACTCTATTGCCCATTGTTGATTAAGGCACTGGTCTTTCTTGCTTATTGGATTATGGTCATAGTTTAATTGTTTATAGTTTTGAGAAACTATACCTATCTACTCTATTTAGTTTATATCTTGTATCCATCAATAATTCGTAAATATTTGCAACATTTTATTTAACACTTGAAAGTTCATTGCTCCTAGCTTAAGGATCTCAGTAGTACTTTTCCATACTTTGAGATAAGGAAATTTGAATCACATATTATCTTCTCTAGAAAGCCCTTAAGATTTGGAAGACAAGTTTAGGGTATAGGCCCACCAGCCTTGGTTCTGCAGAGCTAAAATTGAAGAAGGTTGACACTTGAATTAGGTTGAAACCTTGTCAGTTGGAAAATCACTTGGGTTTCTCATCATTCAATAGGAAAAATCCATAGGAAATCCAATCTTTTGATTTGAGCACCAACAGATTGGCGACTCTTCTAGGTAGATTGATCTGTAAAGAATATTTTTTAGAGTTTCTGGTAATAGAGGTTAGGCTCTGCTGGGAGAAAAGAATCCATAATTAAAATAAAGTATTTCCTTCTAAGAAGAAGGTGGCGACTCTAAAATTTTAAAGTAGTGATAAATTTGGTCATATAATTTGGTTATTGACTATCTCATGTGGGGTAGAAGATCCTTGCATCCAGATCAACTTGAATTAAACTTAAGCCTAAGGAAAGTTAGGAATCCAACTGTAAAGATGTTGTATGTACCACGTATGATATACCCTGATAAGGATGATCAAGAGTATGCTTGTGAACAATTCCCTAATTCAAGCCATCATAGCCATGAAAGAAGTGATGAAAATTGTAATCCTTTTTTCCAAGGTAATAGAGGAGGACATAAGTCTCAACATTATCCAAATCAGGAAAGGATTGAAAGAGAAAAAATAATTAACAAATGGGATGCTGTATTTTGTGAGATGGCCAATGCAAGATCAGAAGATGAAAAAATGGTCATGGCTCTTAAAAGACAGCTAGAAGAAGTACTAAGGAAAATGAGAATAATGAGAAGTACAATTAGATCACCAAGAGATAAAGAAGCTCCTAAGGATGATAGAAATGGAGTTTACAATCATCCTCATAGGAAGGACAGTGGGCATATTTTTAACAATGATCATACCAACCCCTTATTTGAACCAGACAATAGGGGAAGACTTGAGAGAAATAGAAATGATAGGGAAATGAGAGATCATAGGCGACAATGGAACAATGGAGAACAACACAACCATAAACATAGAGTGAATCCTAACACATGTCTGACCAACATGAATAGAATAGAGATCAAAATAGTGGAAGTATGTATAGTGGATATCAAAATAATAGGGATAAGAATTATGGCCCAAGAGATTATAATATGAATTCAAATTTTGGACCAAGAAATAATCAGAAATTCCAGAATGCAAATCAACAGAATCAAAGACATGGAGGCATCAATCAAAATGGAAAAAAATATAGAGCCCCAATGGTTTCTGAAATATATAGACAATTAGATTTTTATGGCATAAGTGGATGTCCTAATGACATAAAAAAATGAATTAAGGAGTGCAATTCCAAAGTTTTTAGGGAATGGGTTAGAATCAGCTGAAGTACATTGTGTAAATTTGAATAATGTTATCCAAGGATTTGATGAATTCAATGATGATGTATACATGAAACTTTTTATTCAATCCCTCATAGAAAATGCAGAAAAATGGTCTAGAATTTTTCTAGACAGATCCATATCTAGTTGGGATGAATTTTTCAATCAATTCATAAAACAATTCGGTGATCACAATGATACTTCTTTTGCTTCACATGAGTTGGAAAGTATGAAGAAAAATCAGAATGAATCTATGGCTGAATTTTAAAAAAAGATTCAACAAGGTTATAAATAGGATTCCAAGGGATGTTCAGCCTGGTGATACCTTTCTGATTAATTTCTATATGGGTGATTTTGATAGCAAGACAAATTATGAAATCAGATCTCATAATCCTTCTACTTTGGCACATGCTCTCAAGATTTCTATAGCTATTTAAAATGATAGGATGACATCTGGTATAATCACTAAGAGGGAGGACACTCAATTGTTCAATCCAAAAGAGCCTAAGAAATACAAGGATGAAGATAGATTAGATAAGCTTATGAATATGGTGAAATGCCTCCAAGTGAATAATGGAAGAGACAATTTTAAGTACAACCATAATAATCGAGTGTCATACAAAAATGAAAGATATAAATTGCAGGATATGCATTATAGCATAGAATGGAAGGATGGGAAACCAGTAGACAAATAATTACATACTCCTGATCCATTAAGGAAAACAACCATTTTTTGGAAAGTTATCCTTGGTGTGAAGCCTGCAAGTTACCACATTCTTATGAACATTGTGTTGTTGCCCAAATATGGAGAGAGGATGAAGATCATAATGATGATCAACAACCCATAGTGAATAATTTATCAACAGATCCTATGTGGGGATATGATGATTATAACTCCTCAGATGAATACTACTAGAGGGATGACCTAAATAGAGCATATCAATATGGGAGCTATCAGGAGAGTACTCCAAGATTAAGAGAATTATTAGAAGAGGAGAAGAAAACATACACAATAGTTGTAGTAGAAGAAGCAAGAAGTAATTATAGGTTAAGGAATAGAATAGTAAATGTAGACAGAGGGCAACTTGATCAAGGAACTGATCCAAAGAGGATGAAATACAAAAACATTTCTCAAGATAAACAAGTAGAATCTCAGGACTTTCCAACAATAGTAATAGAAAAGGTGGTTAGTAAATCTCTTCCAAATGAATATTATTTCATGTCTAATGCATTATCTCAAGTTAAGATATATGTTCCTTTCCTTGAAATAGTTAAAATACCTGAAAGTAAAAATTTAGCTTTGAAAATATTGTCTAATGTAGGTAATAAGTAAGATTTTAACCAAGAAGTAAAGGATCCTCCAGCTACTTATCTAGGAACTAATTTAAGAAAAATGGAAATCAAATTGATCCTTTCTATCTTACTCTATTGATAAACAATAGATTGGTAAAGAATTGTATGATAGATTCTGGTGCAGCAGTGAATATTATGCCTAATGATGTAATGAAGGAATTAGGAATGAATGTTGATACAAAATCTAGTAGATTTTATGATGTGGATAATAGATCTGTTCCTGTTGTAGGCATAATGAAGAATGTTGAAATTAAATTTCCTAAATGTCTTGAAATGTCTTATAAAATGGATATTATCATGGTTGAGGTTCCTGCCAATTATGGGATGCTTCTATCTAGACAATGTTCTAGCTTAGTAGGAGGTAGTATTCAATTAGATATTTATTATACTTCTATTCCAGTGAATGGAAGGGATGTGAGAATTGATAGGGAGACTAGAAGTCCATTCATTATTGAGGATGTGGATCCAAGCCTGGTTACACATTTCTATCATTCTGATATGGATAACTTTCAGGTAAGTATTTTAAATAATACAATGCATAATACTAAACCTATTGAATTACATGCTGAAGTAAGTAAAAATACAATTTGGAAGATGTATTTTGATGGTGCTTGCTACAGGGATGGTAATGGAGCTGGTGTCATTTTCTTTTCCCCTGATAAAAAAATATTTAAATATTCTTTTTTACTAGATTAGGATTGTACTAAAAATGTTATAGAGTATGAAGCTCTACTTCTCGGTGTAAGGATAGCTAGTAAGCATGGAATAACATGTTTAAGTATCTTTGGTGATTCTGAATTAATTATTTCTTAAGTTAAAGGTAAATTTTTTGCTAAACAGACTCATCTTAAAAGATATAGAAATGAAGTATGGAATTCTGTGGAATATTTTGATACTTTTTCTATTGACTAGATAGATAGATCAGAAAATATCCTTGCAGATTTTATGGCTAATTTGGCATTGAAGCATAATGACATCCCTTGTCAAGATATAGTTCAATTTGAAGTTAAAACTAGGCCTGTTATACCTGATAAAGTCAACAATTGGAAAATCTTTCAAGATGACAGAGATATAATAAAATTTTTAGCATGTGAACAAGAGTATGAAGATCAATTGATAGATTTGAATGCTCATGTTGACATAGAGAATGGGAAAGAAGTATTATTGGGAAAGGAAGTCATTCACCTTACAACCAATAAGGTTCCAAAAGGTCTTGTAGCAATGGAGAGATTTTTTGACAATAAAGATTCAAAAATGGACAAGAAAAGTACTAATGTCACAATGGATGAAGTAGAAAGGATAAAATTGGGAAACGAAGAGACTCCAAAGGAAGTATTTGTGGGTAAAACCTTAACCCCCAAAATCATAACAGATGTCATCAGATTATTGAGAAAATATAGGCATGTATTTGCTTGGTCCTATGATGACCTTAAAGCCTACCGAGAGGACCTTTTTCAACATGAGATACCTTTGAAGCCTAATCCCAAACCATTCAGACAAAGGAAAATGCCTATAAACCCTACCCTAGATCCCAAAATGAAAGATGAGCTAATTAAGATGAGGGATGTTGGTATAATAAAGCCAATTAGACACTCAACATGGGTTTCAAATTTGGTCCCTATTAGGAAGAAGAATCGTGATGTCAGACTTTGTGTAGATTTCAGGAATCTAAACATATCATCATTAAAGGAAAATTATGCATTGGCTAACATGGAAGCACTGTTACAAAATGTCACAGGGAATGAATTATTATCAATGATGGATGGGTTCTCATGGTATAACTAGGTGAAGGTAAAAGAAGAGGAACAATACAAGACAACATTTACTATGCTTTGGGGTACTTATATATATTCTAGAATGCCTTTTGGACTCACTAATGCAAGAGATACCTTCCAAAGATCAATGGATGTTTCCTTTGATGATTTCATTGATGTAATTATGGTGGTGTATCAGGATGACCTAACTGCTTACTCCAAAAAGGAAAAAGATCATTGTTGACACTTGGAGCAGATTTCTCAAAGAGCCCTTGATTTTGGGATATCTTTGAACCCAAAGAAAATCCATTTTGTAGTAATGGAAGGAAAATTATTAGGGAATATAGTATCCAAGAATGGGGTGAGAATAGACCCAGAGAGGATTGCATCAATTGATAAAATTGAGGTTCCTAAGAGTGTTAAAAAGATCCAATCATTATTTGGACAAATAAAATTTGTAAGGAGATTTGTCCCAAACTTTTCAGAAGTAATTAAACCAATTGCTATGATGTTGAAAAAGGGCTCAGACATGAAGTGGAAAAATGAATCTTTGGAGGTATTTGTAAAGATTAAAAAGGCACTTAAGGAAGCTCCTATCCTCAAATCCCTAGATTATACTAAGTCATTTCAATTATTTTCTTTTGCATCATATCACACCATTGTTGTTGTCTTATTAAAAAATAATAATGAAGGATATGAACAACCAATAGCATTCTTCAGTAAAACCCTTCAAGAATCTAAGTTAAATTATGATATCAATGAAAAACAAGCTTATGCACTTGTGAAGGCAGTAAAATACTTCAAGCCTTATTTGGTAGGAGAAAAAGTGATAACCTATGTTCCTAATGCAGCAATAAAGGATATCTTCAAACAATCAGAAGTCACTGGGAGAAGATGTAGGTGGGTGAATCAAATTCAAGAATTTGATATAGAGATTCAGATCACTAAGCTTATTAGGAGACAAGGATTAGCAAGGTTGATGGTAGAATCAAATATGGATGCATTAAAAGTAAATCAGATTGATCTAAGTGAAACTCAAACAAGTATTAAAAGATGCCCTTGGTACACTAACACAGTACTATTGGAATTATATTGAGATGATGTACTGAGAGGGGAGGGGTGAATCAGTACCTCTAAAAATTTTCTTGGTTAGCCCATTAACCCTTAGTCATCAGTTTGTAATTTATCTTATCTAACTGTTCATCTTTCTTTATGCATATGAAGTCATATCATACATTCCTTTTAGTATGTAACCATAACAGAAACATTCATGAAAATAGATAACACATGACACAAGATATGATATCGCAGAAAAATCCTGTTAAGGAAGTAAAAACTGTGGTGGGGATTGTTACCCAAAAAAATTCACTATCTGCAGATAAGAAGGGGACGGTTAAGGCTTACATTTGGTCACTTCTGATGACCTACCCTGTTAGGAGTATTATAGTGGAGACCTATTAAGATCTACTTCGTTTGAAGCTTTAGCAACACTGTTAAGTGTGCACTCTATTAAGAGATTTGGAAAGAACGGTT
>MU228474.1:477384-488254 GCA_018584345.1 Thuja plicata | reverse complement strand
AAGATGAAAGACCCAAAGGAGAAGGAGCCCAAGTTCTTACACTACTCCATTCTCATGCATCTCCTATTGCATTTCAATTTTGTAATCATGGATGTTGATAATTTGGCCCCTCAGATGTTCTACCAAGCAGGACCAAATCCTATCCAATTTTGGGTGAGGGTTTGGAATTACACGTCTAGGGACTGTGATTATTATGCTTTTTAAAATTGGATTGTGTATCCAATAGTACAAAGTGTGGGGATCTGCAGAACAAGAATCCCACTGAAGGTTATACAACTGCTTAGGCCATGTGAATACATAGATATGTGGGTTGGAAAGCATAATTGGGGTGATTTCTTCTTGGAAGAGAATTACACAATCATCATGGTATATGGGTGTATTCACCCACCTCATCTCTTACCATATTATGTACCAGCAAGAGTGGCTGCAATGGAGTTTATATGGCAGCTATTGTTGATAGACAATGAGCATTTTGCGCCAAATAAGAAGGGGACTTTGACCGCTATGCAATTTAGAATTTTTAACTTCACAATTGGCAAAGTTTCTATTGATGCAGTGGGTCAATGGTTGGAAGTATACATAATGGGGGTAGCCCCTTATAGATATATTGACCCAGAAGGCTTTATGGCAGGGGTAAGAAGATTGTATACTCCTACAATCCCCAATACTAATGTCCACTGTGAATGCATAGAGGAAGATGCAACAAGGAACATCTTGGATGAAGATGATATTCAGACAAGAAGACTGAGGATTCAAGAGTTGTTAAATCTTGAGAGAAAAATAAAGAGAAATGGGATGGCTTTTGGTGGTTTTTACCCTTATCTCGCATATTTTGATAGGATTAAAGCCATGATAGACAACTATTATGTGCTCATAGAACAACTTGATACTGTTCTTGACAAAAAAGGTGCCCAAGGACTGATCATTCAGAGTCTGAATATAACAGTAGTAGTGACCATAATTATGCATGTCCTACTAGGTATGCTCCATCACAGCAAGATATTGCTGAAGTGCCACAGCTGCAAGGAACAGAGGGCCACATTATGGATTTAACAATAGTAACACAACCAGATGATGTGGAGGAACCTACTGCAAAGAGGCAAAAATTGGAATTAGGTCAACCTTCAACTGAAGGGAAAAATAAGAAGAAAGATAAGGCTAAGGCCTTAGTACCTGGAAATAGGTTATATGATCATAACCTGAGGAAAGCAATTAGGGAGGGCAAGAAAAAATAGCCTGATCTAGATGATGAGGTTGAATTGCCTCTTAAGGCTTGTGTTGATGAAAGATTGATTCATCAACAATAATTTTTGAATGATGATAACTTTGTGAAAACTGAGGAGTTCAAAGACTTCCTGAGATGGTATAAGAAAGAGAAAATAAGAGCTCAACTGATAGTTGATGGCAAGGAGACCATAACTAATGAGGCATTGGTGGCTTTGCAAACTTATGATCCTGAAAATGAGGATATCTCACTAGAGGATGCCATGAAATTGGTACTAGGAAGTGGAATACTATTGGCTGAGTGTTGGGATTTAGCATCCGCCTTCATAATTGACCAAATAAGAAAACAACCAAACTTCAAGATGGCTAGTGAAGTTCAGATGGGTGATGCAATAAAAGGATTTGGGTATAGCCCAAAGGCTCAGGCCTTTGCAATGTGGAGCCTGTGCCCAAAATATCAAAAGCCCCAAGTGATGAATATTCAGGAGAATATGGTGGGCAGTCAAATGGTGTGGAAAATGAAAAATATAGGGGTTTGGAGATATCTCAAATCATGACACACTGGGCTCACTTGAATGAAGAGAAAACTAAACAATTGTCTGATAAGTGTAGCACATTGGTAGAATAGACCAGTGCATTGGCAAAAGATAGAGAATTATGTCGAATACAGGTGCACCAGCAGGATCAGGTGATAAAGAGATTGATGAAAGAATTGGAAGAGAAACCTACGGTGATGTATGTACCTATGCAACCATAGCCCCTGCAAATTGAAGAAAAAGCAAAGTCTGAAGAGGTGGTTGAGGAAAAAGTTGAGGAAGAGAAAGGAAATGCAATTCCTTTAAGAGCATTGAAAGGTGTGTTACAACATAGAATTGAAATCCTAAAAGATAAAATCGATGTTGTACTCAATGCCTACAACAAATTGCCAGCTTTGCATATAGAGGTGATGGGTTATTTGGCTATCCAAAATCCCTATTTTACTAAGTGGTCTACTAGGGTGCAATTATTTGAGAAGCTAGCATCTTTGCAAGCCTTGAGATCAAATTTGCTAGAAATAGTGATAGAAGTTGAAGATGAGATCAAAAGAGTTAACATTGCTCTCTCATTCTTTAAGGGCAAATTGAACCAAATTGAGGTAAAACTAAGCCTCTTTTCTGATGATTTTAACAGATTTATACCTTCCTTAAGGGGAGATGATGATCAAGTAAAGGAATTAGATGCCTGGAGGGGTGAGTTTGATAGAAAAATGCATAGTGATGAGGCATTTATTTCAAGAAAAGATGTGGATCTAGAAGGGTTCAATAAGATATTGGACAAAGCTTTCAAGGCAGAAACTGACATCAACAAGTTTCTAGTAGATGTCAAGAATATCACTGATGCAAGATGGGACAGACAAAAGGTCCAAATACAGAGTACTCAGGACTTCAAGTGGCCATCAGATGATGAAGTGAAAGCATGGGAGTTGATGACTACACCTAAGAGGAAGAAGCCAGCAGTTGAAGAAGAAATCTTGGACGATGAGTAAGGGTTACTACTTGGCGCCTCACTATTGAAGATAAAGAGGATAGTTATTACAAAAGGAGAATGTAGGTGAATCTAAAAGCATGGTCATCCAGACTTGACATAACTACTTCCATCTACTATGTATACTATCAGATTCAAGTCACTAGATCAGGAGAAGAACAAAGAATATCTATTTCCATCTTTTTGACTTGGTCATTCCACCACTTTTTCTCTCTCTTTCTTTTTTGTCTCTTCTATAGTTTTAGGGTTAGGTTTTCTGAGACCATCCGAAGCTTGTAGCATCCTTTTGAAAAGGGTTCCAAGATGGTTGGAGACCTATATATATAAGGGAGTTGTATTTTCATAAAGAGGATGAAATATATGAAAAAGGATCAGTCTTTCTAAATCTGTGTCTGTGTTCTTTCAAGCTTCAAAGCTTTTTCATGTATGAAAGAAGGATTACATCAATAAAATATGGTGCAATTTTACTCTTCTCTATTGTTGTCTCTTTATTTCCTATGTATGCTTTTTTATGCTTAAGATTGTAAGGCACTTTGAAGCATTTTGGTTACAAGGTGACTATCTAATTACTTGCAAGTTTCTTTCATGTAAAGAACTAAGTTTTGTGAGTAGTTTTAGGAAGCATATCAATATTTAAGGAGTTGATACAGTATTTTAGAGGTAATCAAGTAATTTTTAAGGCAAATTATCCTAATTGCATGTAGGTTGTAAGGCAGCTTATAGTATTTTGTTTCTGTGAAACTTTAAGCTTTTGACTCTGTAACCCAAAGGATAGGCACTGATCTAGGTCTGAGTCTGGTAATCTATCATCATCTAAGTTTTCAAAACATTCAAAATTATTTCAAACACACTTGTTACTAAAATATGTGAGTTGAACTCATCAGGGACTTATGTCATCAGGACAGTGTCTACTTTGTTGAGTCCTTGGAGAGTGAATCATTAGGTTATCCCTCCTAAACACAAAAGGAAGAAGGATGCAAATCCGTGTCTCATTGGTTCATGTTCTCAAAACCATAGCCTGGCTTATAGTACTCTATTTAAAACTAGTCATTGCAATCTCTAAAGTGTTCTATAAGTTGTTACAGTGAGGTTTTTGGTTCATAATCAGTGAATGAAACAATCCACCAAATACATAGACTGAGATATCACTAATCTTTAAAAGGTAAAACCTGGCTGAGTCTGGGGAGCTCAAAAATGAAGAAGGATATTATCCAATCCTTAGAAATTAGCCTTTCTCTTGCCTAAAAGAGGTTGCATCCGAGTATACAAGGTATACTGTCATTATTAGGTAAATGTTGCAAGAAAAAGTGCTAACAAATTGGTGACTCTGCTGGGTATAGGAGATTGTAAAGTCTTTTTGAAGTATTCAGAAATCTCTGGTGTTCCACAGTTTAAAATTTTTTAGAATCAGTTGAGTTTTCCCATCCGAGTACGCCAACAAATTGGCGACTCCACTGGCGATTTAGATATTTTAAAAGGATTTGTTAAAAATCTGCAGAATATCGCTTGCCCAAGTAATCAGGATCTCGGCCACTTAAAAGTTTAACTTGTTTACAAGTATACTTGTGGTTATTGTTAAGATACCCTCTTGATAAGTATTCATCCCAAGTTTGTGGGTGGCGACTCTAAAAGGAACATCTCTGAGATTAGTGCAAAAGAAATAAATGTCTTACAGAATGAATACTAGGTCAAGGGTAAGAATTGATCCTGAAAGGGTGTTACATGAAGGAATCCCATCATCCTCAAGGATAGGAGTCTCTTGGAGGAAAAAGAGAAATCAAGTTGATATGGATGAAACCCCTTTAAAAGGAGAAGAGGTTAATATCAGGAATGATATGAATACTATTCAACACTCTCATGATGGAAATACTTCAGATTATGAGGAGCCTGCTAAAAGAGTATTAGACACACCCACAGTCACTTCTACTTCAAATGAGAGAGAAGAGATTACTACACCTAGTTCAGATTCCGAAGATGACCCTTCTGATATGCTAGCCAATGAAGAGAAGTTTATTTTGAAGCAGCTTGCCCTAGCTCAACAAATGAAAAAGGAAAGAGAAATGAGAAAGAAAAGAAATGATCATAAGGATCTTGATAACAATAGAAAAATACTTCCAAAACACCAAACTATGAAAGAAATAGAGAGGTCTCAGAAGAATCAAGAAATACCATTCACTCATAAAGCTTCCATTTTACAAATAAATAAGGGTAAACAAAAGATGGGTGAACATAGAGATCAAGAACCTAAATTTCAGCAGCCTGTGGTTGAAAAAATGTCTAAGTTAGAAATTGATTTAGAAAAATTGAGAATAGAAAAAGAAACCATGGAAAAAATGTTGGAAAAGGCACAAATGGAAGCTGCCACAATTGAAATGAAGAAAAAGATAGATTTTTTACAATCTTCAAAATATTCTCATACTGGACCAGAGAATAATACAACTTTTAGAGGAAAAGCTACTACTTCCAAAGAGGATAATGGTTTTCAAAGGAAACCACTGCATAATGAGAGGTACAGCCACTTTGATTTTGTTGGTATCCCTGGATACCCTAATACTTTTCCTAAAGATGTGGGTGATATAGGAGAAAAGCTCCCAAAGTTCGCTGGTAATAAAGTGATTTCTTGTGAAACACATTTAAGGAAATTCATTAACTTTGTTGATGACTTGAATATCACCCATGAGGATGTACTAATGAAGTTATTTGTTTAGTCCCTTGTTGAGGATGCAAGAGAATGGTTTAGAAGCCTTGTTAATGGCTTTGTTGTTTCTATGAATGAATTGATTGAATTATTTAAGGACCAGTATGGAGATAAAACAAATAAAGGCTTTTTATTGAATGAGTTCAATAATATCAAGAAAAATTACAATGAAGAGGTTACTGAGTTTAACATAAGGTTTCAAAGGGCTATGCACAAATTATTCCAGAAAAAAAAGCTAGATGAAGAGGTATGTCTAGAAACTTATTTAAATGCCTTTGATTCCAAGATGGGATATGCTCTGAGAGATAAAAAACCCCAGAACTCTTACTGATGCTTATAAAATAATAGTCAATATTGAAATGAACAGAAGAGTGTCTGGTAAATTAAATAAAAGGGATGATGCAAGGTTTAGCAAGAGCAATCTGAAAGAGCCAGAATATAAAGAATATATGGCTCCTCAAAATAATAGACCTTCTTACAATACTACTTATAATCCTTAGAATAGAATGCAAAATCATCCGTATGGAACTAATTTCAAAGACGGAAAGCCTGTTATTGCACCTAAAAGGGAAAAAATAGACAATAAAACTCTAGACCCCCTACATAGAAATTCTGTCCATTTCTGTAATGAGGAGACTTGGTGTGAGGCTTGTGATGCTCCTCATAATCCTAATTTTTGTGTTGTCTCCTTGGTTTTAAGGGAAAGTGAGGAATAGGAAAAGGATGAGGGGGAACACTATGATCATAGTATGACCAATACCTTTTCATGCCATGATGTTGATTCAAACAGCGAGGAGGAGAATCATGATTCCTATGTCTCACAAAAAAGGATTTAGAATCATCACCAATAGATCTTATCTGATAGTGAAACTGATGAAATTGATGACAGTATAAGATGTTATGCTCAAAATGGTCAGGATGTTCCACTCATAAGGAAAGCTTCAGATGAAGAGAAGGCTAGAATCACTGCTGAGCTAGTGAATAAATCTAGAAGCAATTACCACTTAAGGAACAGGGTGGTAGGTGGAACTGGTAGCCAACCTTTAGGTGTCTTTATAAAGGAAAATAAGGCAGATACTAAGTATGTTTAGAAAAGAGGACCTAGTGAAAGTGTAAATAAACACAAGGTCAAGATTGTTACAAAAGCCATAGAGCCAAATGTTGTTCAAGAGTCATTTCAAAAGGAACCAAATGAGGAAAATGATGTTATTATTGAAAAATCAAAGTGTTCAGATATGAGATTTACTCCAGTAGACATGGGTCAGTGCCTGTCCCAGATGACAGTGAAGGTTCCTTTTCTAGAAATGATGAGGATAAAAGAGCATAAAGAAAAAGTAATGTCATTATTAAATAGGGTGCCCACAATAAAGGTTCAGAGTCTAGTGGAGGCTATTAAGAAACCAACTACCAAGGGAAATCATTTAGAGGTGTTGACATCTAAAATTCCTCAAATATTCCTAAATGAAACCTCTTCTCCAAGAGTTGTTGACCCATTTTTTCTCTCATTGATAATTAATGATAAAATGCTCAAGAATTGTATGATTGATTCAGGAGCCTCAAATACAGTTATGCCGGTTGAAATCATGAAGGCAATGGGGCTACAAGTTGATACACCTCATGGTAGATGTAGAGCTATGGATTCTAGAGAGGTCCTTGTAATTGGAACTATTGAGGCTATGCCTTATAGACTAGCAGTTTTCCCTGATGTAGTGATGACAATGAATGTTCTTGTGGTTGACATACCACCTCAATATGGAATGTTGTTATCAAGGAAATGGAGTGCTTCAATGGGTGGTAGTATACAAAATGATTTATCATATGCTACTTTCAATATTGCTGAAGAAAATGTCAATATCTTGAGGGAGAGCCGAACTCCCCACATGATAGAAAAATATGAGGATACTCATGTAAACTGTTGCACTGACATAGACATGGAAAATTTTAGAATGAAAAAAGATGAACATAAAAATCAAGGAGTTGATCCTTTGAATAGAGAATTAATCTTGCACGAAGATGGACTATGGAAAATGTACTTTGATGGTGCTTGCTCTAAAGAAGGATCAAGGGTAGGAGTATTGTTAATATCTCCATCAGGTACAACTTTTAAATACTCATTTTTGTTAGACTTTCAATGTACAAACAATACTGCAGAGTATGAGGCTTTATTCTTAGGACTTGAGATTGCTACCAAACATGGTATAAAATGTTTTAGGGTTTATGGTGACTCTGAGCTGGTGGTAGCACAAGTCAGATTTAAATATGCTGTAAAGAATGATAGATTGAAAATGTACAAACATGCTATTTGGGATCAAATTGAGATGTTTGATGCTTTTAATATAATTTGGATAGAGAGGTCAAAAAATATTATGGCTGATTTTCTAACAAATGTGGCTATGAAAAATGATGATTTGACCTTACATGCAGTATCAATACTTGAAGTAAAAACAAGACCAGTTGTTCCAAACAACATATACAACTGGAAGGTGTTCCAGGATGATCAAGATATTTTAAGGTTCATGCAATGTTTAGATCACTATGAGAACCAAAGTATAGATTGTGGTTCCTTACTGGAACATGATGATGGAAAGGATTATATTTTTGGAAATGAAGTTGTCCAATTAAGTTCTAATCAGAATCCTAGGGGTTTGGTTGAACTTGAGGAATTGTTTATAACTCAACAAAATGATACATCAAAGTTAAGCAATGCTAATGTTGAGGATCTAGAAGAAATAAACTTAGGATCTGAAAGTAATCCTCAAATAGTTTATATTGGAAAAGGTTTGGATTCTCATGTAAGAACAAATCTGATCAAGCTACTGAGAAAATACAAACATGTCTTTGCTTGGTCGTATGATGACTTGAAAGCATATAGAGAAGACCTTTTTCAGCATGAAATTTCTTTGAAGTCAGATGTCAGGCCATTCAGGCAGAAACAAAGACCTATTAACCCCTTGTTGGCTCCCAAGATGCAGCAAGAGTTGATGAAACCCAAGGATGTAGGGATAATCCAGCCCATTAGGCATTCAACATGGGTATCAAATCTAGTGCCAGTTAGGAAGAAAAATAGTGACATCAGACTATGTGTTGATTTCAGGAACCTCAATATTGCTTCATTGAAAGATAACTATTCACTGCCAAATATGGAAGCAATGTTGCATAAGGTGATTGGTTGTGAATTGTTGTCCATGATGGATGGTTTTTCAGGTTACAACCAGATTTTAGTTAAAGAAACAGAGCAGTATAAAACTACATTTACTACTCCTTGGGGAACATATGTGTATATCAGAATGCCTTTTGGATTAATAAATGCAGGAGCAACTTTTCAAAGGGCCATGGATGTTGCTTTTAAGGAGTTTATAGATCTATTCATGGTCATTTATCAGGATGACTTGACTGCATATTCCAAGAAGGCTATTGATCATTGTGATCACCTGGGTAAGATTTTTAATAAAGCATTAGAATATGGTGTTTCACTGAATCCTAAGAAGTGTAACTTTGCAGTCAAAGAAGGGAAGTTGCTGGGACATATAGTGTCCAGGGAAGGGGTAAGGATAGACCCTGAGAGAGTGGAAGCAATTCAAAGAGTAATTGCTCCAAAAAACTTAAAAGGTGTTCAGTCCTTCTTAGGGAAGATAAATTTTTTTAGAAGGTTTATAGTCAATTTTGCAGAAATTGTTAAGCCCATTGTAAAATTGCTAAAGAAAGATGCTAAGTTTGTTTGGAATAAGGAAGCTCAGCAAGCATTTGAAAGAATTAAAGAGGTAGTACAAGAGGCTCAAGTTTTGAAATATCCAGATTACACTAAGCCTTTCTCTTTATTTTCATTTACCTCATTTCATACTATTGCTACCATATTGCTTCAAAAGGATGAACAGGGATTTGAACATCCCATAGCTTTTTACAGTAGATCTTTGCAGGCTGCAGAGCTTAACTATGAAATAATGGAAAAATAGACTTATGAATTGGTAAAGGCTGTAAAATCTTTTAGACCTTACTTGGTTTGTGCTAAGGTGCAGGCCCATGTTCCTCATTCAGCAGTAAAAGATATCCTTACATAGTCAGAGGTTACTGGTAAGAGATGTAAATGGATTACAAGAATCCAGGAGTTCAATCTTGAAATCAATATCACCAAACTAATAAGAGGACAAGGCCTGGAAAAAATTATGACAGAAGAGAATCTAGATTTAGTGTAGTTGAACCAGATAGAAATACATGACCAAGCTGTTACTAGTATAGAAAGGCAACCATATTATGCTGATATTGTTTTGTTTCTCAAAAGTGCTAGGTTCCCTGATCATTTATCTGAAAATCAAAAGAGAAGTCTAAAGTTAAAAAATCAAAGGTATATTCTGATCCAAGGAGATTTGTTTTGGAAAGATAAGAATGGTATACTATTGTTGTGCCTTGACAAATACCAAGCTGAGAAGGTTTTGACTGAGATGCATGAAGGGGAATGTGGGGGTCACTTTTATGCTAGGACCACTGCCCATAAGATTTTGAGGTCAGGATATTATTGGCCTACCTTGTTCAAGGACACATATATTCATGTCAGGAAATGTCAACCATGTCAGAGGTTTTCCAACAAATTAAAATTTGCAGGTGCTTTGTTTCTAAATCTAGTGAGCACTGAGGCTCCTTTTTCTATGTGAGGGATTGATTTTATTGGAGACTTTCAAGAGAAATCTAGTGCAGGACATAGCTGGATATTGGTGGCCACTAATTACTTTACTAAATGGATTAAGGCTATCCCTACCAGAAGAGCAACAAGCAAAGTGGTTACTGAGTTTCTCATGGACAACATTTTAACCAGGTTTGGTGTGCCTAGTAAATTAGTGATGGATAATGCTATGAGTTTCAGATCAGAAGAAATGAAAAGCTTTTGTGAAAGATATGGGATTACAATATCATACTCATCCCCATATCACCCATAGGCTAATAGACAAGCTGAGTCTAGCAACAAAATCATATTGAAGATACGACAGAGGACTTTGGAACAAAATAAGAAATCATGGCATACAAAGCTGAGATTAGCTCTTTGGGCTGATAGGATAAAAATCAAGAAGGCAACTGGTAAGTCCCCTTTCGAATTTCTATATGGTTTACAAGCAAGGTTGCCAATGAATAATTTACTACCTGTTTACCAGTTCATACAAGAGGAACATTTAGATATCTCTGACCCAATGCAAGATAGAATGATACAACTGATAGAATTAGATGAAACACGGAGAGATAGTCAAAGTGAGAATATAAGTTTACAGTAAAAAATGAAGTATTTGTTTGATAAAAGGGATACTAACAGAAAGTTTTAGGCTGGTGACTTAGTTCTCCAATGGAATGCAAGGGCAGAAGACAGAGGTAAGCATAAGAAATTTGAGTCTTTATGGCTAGGGCCTTATATAATCTCAGAACATTTTGGCAAAGACT
>MU228474.1:454975-465596 GCA_018584345.1 Thuja plicata | reverse complement strand
AACATGATTCAAACTGTTATGTATATGATGCCAGAGTTATGCTTCAGAATATCAGCTGATGTAACCTGTTTATGTTTCTAAGACAGCAAGATAAACATCTTACAGAAACATGTTCTTTGCTCTCCATATTTTATGGTATATAGCAGCAGTGATGTTTTATTTTAAAAACATTAAGATAGAGTAAAGATGCAAATGCAGCTACAGTCGACATGGCAGTGATGACCTTGACATCAAACAGTGGACACAGAAATGATAAATGCAGAGAGGTTCATAAAATGAACAAACAAGAACAACACTTTCTGTCAGCATATCGGGTGTCTCAGAAAAGCATCCATGCATCTACAGTTATGTGGTGTTTCAAAGAAAAGAAGTGAAAAAACTGTTCTATTCAAAAAAACCCGCAAGTGTATCTATGACATTTATGTATTTTCAGACAGTTGTTCAACATATTTTGCAGAGAGAAGACAACATATGTTGTGTTTATTGTTCAGACAGAGATAAAACAGAGGGTTACAAACACAGAAAATGAACATACAGAGGAGTGCATTAAATGAACAAAATGACAGAAAGATCAACTTATCTGCAGATGCATGGTGTTCTTCCTCATGAACTCGAAGTATAACTGCAACTCGCATGAAAGATGTGAAGCTTATGACTGAAAGATGTCATAAAGCTCAAAATTTTGTTTATCTACTGCATCTTTCAGTCATAAGCCTACATGTTTAATGCTGATGAAAACCCACTTGATAGCTATTGCCGATCAGAAAGACCATATTACAAATGCAGTGGTGGTAACTCCATGTTACACAGTGAACTGGGGATAAGTCTGAAGTTGTGGCAGAGAACTCCCTATTTCATAGTTGATGCAATGGTGGTGTCTCCGAGTAACACAGCGAATTGGGGATGAGTCTGAAGTTGTGGGAGAGGCTATCCACATTTCATGGTTGAATCTGATGGGTTTGACACCTCTACTACAGCTCCAAACCATTCCAAGGTGGCTGTGGTGTCATTTACAAATGCAATGGTGCGACAGACAAACAAAGGATCCCAAACCTTCAGATAGACTGCAGACTCAAAACCCATGGTGGAGATGAATTAAAGCAAGTTACAAGTCATTGTTCAGCGCCATATTTCATGGCACAACATCAGCAAAATCCCAATATCAAAGCACAACATAAATGCAAACTTACAAATGGGGGTCGAATTCTAGCATGATTGAAAGCTGTGGCCTTCATTATGGAATGAAACTACATTTACATTGACAGAGTTTTCATGCATTCATTCAACAAACTCCAAGTTTTCTTTGCAAGCATGGAAGACTTCACAACAGATGGCAATTTTTCTACATGGAAGCAACACAATGAAAGTAGAAAACCCTAAATGAGGCCAACAGATGAAATGAAATGCATTTTACTATCTGTTGAGTTCTGCTGTCAGAAGTAAATGCATTGTCAGTGACAGAGCATCGATGTTCTTTCAAAATTTCCACATTGGTACTTTTAAATGCCTTGATAACTACAGATTGCCTCTTCAATGAAAATAGTCATGTCAACAGCACATCAACTAAACTGCAGTTACTTCCCAGTGCTCGGCAATGGTGTTCATAACTATGGTCGGGTCAAATGCCGTTTTGAAATTAAACTTTGCAAAGTTAAAAATCGGGTTTTAAGACCTTTCTTCCTCATATTCAAATTTGATGTGTTCGATCAAAAGGGGATTATGATCATTGAAGAGTGAAGTTATTAAACTTAAGTGTTTTAAGTTTTTTAAAAACCTTATGTTTTTGGGGGGAAAATTTTTTGAATCAGCCATGTTGGCTATTTAGGGAATTCGATTCTTCATTGTAAGGGGGGTCAATTTGGAGGAGATTTTAGTGTTTAGTGAATTTTTGAGTTCCTACCACCAAAATCTATCTTTCCTTGTATTCCATTGTGGTTACTTTTATGTGGTGCCATTGTTATGTAAGCGAATTTTACTATTCCTTAACATGATTCTGGGATTCATGAACGTAATTTGCACACAGAATTTTGAAGAAGAATATAATTGACTTACATACTCATATTTCTTGTTGTGATCATTGTTAAAGGTTCCTGTTTTCAATTTTTTGCATATGAGAGTAATGTTTTTTGCAAGTATATACTAGTGAATTATAGCAATTCCTATTCTATATTGCAGAGATATAAGCCTTTTGTGGAAAGTGCATGTTGTTAATGAGAGGAGTATTGCTTGTGGTGAAAACCCTAGTTATTCATTTTCAGTTAACCTATGTATTGATCAGTGAGTGATAGTCAAAGATCCACCAGAATATGATAAGTATAATTTAGTTTGAATTTTCATAAAAAAGTCTGATTATCTTTGGTGTATCACCTTTCCATTATGCAAGTCTAGTTAAAACCTCTTTTCCCTTTTCCCATTTCAGTTTTCAGTCAGGAAGTGATATACCATATTTTATAGGAACCGGCCTAGAATCTGGAGATTCCTCTTCACTCATAGCCTACCCACAGCTAGGAGAGGTTTCCATTGTGAGGGTGGAATTTTTGTATAGCCCTAATGCCTGAGTTAGGGTGGCAATTCTAAGCCTTGACAGGTTGTATTCTAGGTTTTGGTTTCTTTCCCTCAGCCTTGTCCTCTTCCCTCTCTGAACCTGTGTTTAATTTGAAAGTTCCTCAGTCTTCATGCCTTTCCCTGTCAAAGTTTTAGGTTGTCAAGTCTAAACCTGTGAGAATATCCCAAAGGATTGAAACCCTAGCTCTTATTCAGTGTTTGAATTTGAAAAGAAACCCTTAGGTCTTATTCATTTATGTTTCTCAATTACCTTTTTGCTTCACTTAAGTCATGAGTTGCATTCTAATCGCTTAGTCGCATAACCTAAAATAGCATATTCTTTTTATTCCCAGACTTAGCGATTAGCGTTTGTCACATTGTCTCATGCAACATAAAAATATTCCTTTTTCTTTCCCAGACTTTGTGATTTACTTTGTATCGCATAGTCACAGAATCGTTAAACAGGCCAGCAATATATCAAGGGGCCCATAGACAGGTCGAGAGGTTGCAAGAATTTTTTAGCAGTCAAGGGTTTATTACAAGACATTGTGATTTCTTTGTGTCGTGCAATTGCTAAATGAGTCTGAGGTTAAGTGTGATATAAAAGCTTTAGTCACGCAGTCTCCATAAAAGATGCCAGTTAAGTCAAATCTTTCGAGACCTTGTGACTAACCTTTTACGGTTTAGGATAAAGTACAGTCAGGTTGTTTCCAGACAACTTAGCTTTTAATCACGATAAGACATGTGTCAAGAGGTAAGTGGACTTCAAAGAATGATCGCTTGATCGCTTAAAGGTAAAATTTTATTTAGCGACTAGGAGACTGACTAGGAGTTTTTGTTGGTCGCAAAGTCTCAGAAGATTTTAAGGGTATGAGTAATTACTTGGCGATTAAGCGACAGCCATTAGATAAAGTCATTAAAAGATCCTACGATAGTCACCAAGTCTGAGAATAAAAGATCCTAAGGAGAACAGTCCTCGTGACCCAGTGGCTAAGGGTATGTCGCGAGGTCATCAGATAAATTAAAGGGCAGGATGCCTTGTCGCATTGTCTCAAGAAGTTTTGGCACTCAGAATTTGTATTTCACGATCAGTGACTAAGGGCAGTTGCGTAGTCTACCAAAGGAAAGATGGAATTTGGAAACTAAGAGATGACCGCGAAGGTTAACAATGATAGTTAGTCACATACTCTCAGAAAAGAACGTGGGTTAGTGATAACCATTGGCGACTTTGATTTCCTCATTGTCGTGTGATCTCCAAATGATGACTATGGTTAGAAAAGGTAAGGAAAGTTGTGTAGTCGCTATGTCTCCAGAGAAATCATAGGTTAAGGATTGGGGAAAGCGATAGAGAAATTATATGCAATCACGTGGTCACTTGATACCAAATTTTATGAAAAGGTGACAGTATCAAATATGTCAGTATGAATCATTCATCGACCAATCAGATGCTGAGATTTTGATTACTGTGTAGACAAGGGTAGCTGAGATGTATGAAAGTTGACCAATCCTAGGAAGACATGTCAGCTCATTTGAATTTTATAAATTTTTGCCGAGGATTCAGTTTTATGAATTTTATTTTCCTATCATGCTCAGGAAACTATGGCTAGGTTTTCAATCATGTTCGTAGTATGTTGAATTAAAGATAGAATTGATGTTATAAAAATCATGAGCTGTGTACTTCAAATGGTTACTATAAGAAGTTGATATTCTATTCATTTGCATTCACCTTTCTTTTAGAATTCTAAAATGTGAAGAGCTAAGTTGTTTGACAGAGTAAAAATTCAGAGAATTGCAGGGTTTTTTGTTGTTTAAAAGTTCATTATTTTCAGAGAATTGTGCACAGGGCAGTCTGTGAATCTCAGTGATAGATTTGTTTCAATATCGGTAAAGAAAAAGAGATTCAAGCACTGTAAACATGAGCAGAGTGGTCAGTGTAGCCTCGATCAGTGGTGAAAGTTAGAAGGTGGAAGATGAGGGCAAGGGAAAAAAATTTTTTAGATGAATTCCTCAGGATGCTTTCTAGTTCGACTCAGAATAAAAGAGCAAATGTAAATGTGCTCATTGATGATTATCAAGATGTTCAAGATGCTGTTACTCCAGGAACAACAGGTTTTTCTCTTTTCAATTATTTTTATAAGAATTCTGATAAGGCTATTCCAGTGTCAAACCCTTGGACCTGTGGTTTAGCCAGATTAATTGTTCCTGATGTCTTCATAGATGTAGACTCGTTTCTAGACTTGGCCAGTCATTATGATGTTTTGTCCAAGATAATCAAAAAGAATGATGGAACTGCCCTATTGATATTGAATAGAAATTTGTTCATGTAAGCCTTTGGCTTATATAGTACCATGTCTACCAAAATTGACATGACAAAGCAGAAACAGAGATATACTTTGAAACCTAGTATTGCTAGAGGCCAGTTGTTGAAACATATGCTGAAAGAAGTGAGAAAGTATTTAGATCCTATGTCTGGGACCAGCCCATATTATTACAAGGATTTACACTTCTACATCAAGTATGCTGCCTATGCCCTATGTAAAGTGCTAGGGATAGATGGTGATACAGAGAAGATTAGTGCAGAAATTTTGATGATGGTGTTGGACCTACAAGAGGTCTACTCCAATACTAGTTATGATTATATTCAGCATATCATTGATGAAATACATGAGGGTTTCATTGCAAAACAGAAGAAGATGAAAGACCCAAAGGAGAAGGAGCCCAAGTTCTTACACTACTCCATTCTCATGCATCTCCTATTGCATTTCAATTTTGTAATCATGGATGTTGATAATTTGGCCCCTCAGATGTTCTACCAAGAAGGACCAAATCCTATCCAATTTTGGGTGAGGGTTTGGAATTACACGTCTAGGGACTGTGATTATTGTGATTTTCAGAATTGGATTGTGTATCCAATAGTACAAAGTGTGGGGATCAGCAGAACAAGAATCCCACTGAAGGTTATACAACTACTTAGGCCATGTGAATACACAGATATGTGGGGTGGAAAGCATAATTGGGGTGATTTCTTCTTGGAAGAGAATTACACAATCATCAGGGTATATGGGTGTATTCACCCACCTCATCTCTTACCATATTATGTACCAGCAAGAGTGGCTGCAATGGAGTTTATATGGCAGCTATTGTTGACAGACAATGAGTATTTTGCACCACATAAGAAGGGGACTTTGACCCCTAGGAAATTTAGAATTTTTAACTTCACAATTGGCAAAGGTGCTATTGATGCAGTGGGTCAATTGTTGGAAGGATACAGAATGGGGGTATCCCCTTTAGATATATTGAACCAGAAGGCTTTATGGCAGTGGTAAGAAGATTGTATACTCCTACAATCCCCAATACTAATGTCCACTATGAATGCATAGAGGAAGATACAATACCCAAGAGAAATGGGATGGCTTTTGGGGGTTTCTACCCTGATCTCCCATATTTTGACAGGATTAAAGCCATGATAGACAACTATTATGTGCTCATAGAACAACTTGATACTGTTCTTGACAAAAAAGGTGCCCAAGGACCTGATCATTTAGAGTCTGAATATAATAGTAGTACTGACAGTGATTATGCACGTCCTACTAGGTATGCTCCACCACAACAAGATATTGCTGAAGTGCCACAGCTACAAGGAACAGAGGGTCACATTATGGAGTTAACAATAGTAACACAACTAGATGATGTGGAGGAACCTACTGCAAAGAGGCAAAAATTGGAATTAGGTTAGCTTTCAACTGAAGGGAAAAATAAGAAGAAAGATAAGGCTAAGGCCTTAGTACTTGGCAATAGGTTATATGATCATAACCTGAGGAAAGCAATTAGGGAGGGCAAGAAACAACAGCCTGATTTAGATGATGAGGTTGAATTGCCTCTTAAGGCTTGTGTTGATGAAAGATTGATTCATCAATAATAATTTTTGAATGATGATAACTTTGTGAAAATTGAGGAGTTCAAAGACTTCCTGAGATGGTATAAGAAAGAGAAAATCAGAGCTCAATTGACAGTTGATGGCAAGGAGACCATAACTAATGAGGCATTGGTGGCTTTGCAAACTTATGATCCTAAAAATGAGGATATATCACCAGAGGATGCCAGGAAATTGGTACTAGGAAGTGGAATACTATTGGCTGAGGGCTGGGATTTAGCATCCGCCTTCATAATTGACCAAATAAGAAAATAGCCAGACCTCAAGATGGATAGTGAAATTCAGATGGGTGATGTAATAAAAGGATTTGGGTATAGCCCAAAGTCTCAGGCCTTTGCAATGTGGAGCCTGTGCCCAAAAGATCAAAAGCCCCAAGTGATGAATATTCAAGAGAATATGGTGGGCAGTCAAATGGTGTGGACAATGCAAAATATATGGGATTTGGAGATATCTCAAATCATGACACACTGGGCTCACTTGAATGAAGACAAAACTAAATAATTGTTTGATAAGTGTAGCACATTGGTAGAAGAGACCAGTGCATTGGCAAAAGATAGAGAATTATGCGAAATACAGGTGCACCAGCAGGATTAGGTGATAAAGAGATTGATGAAAGAATTGGAAGAGAAACCTGAGGTGATGTATGTACCTATGCAACCACAGCCCCTGGAAATTGAAGACAAAGAAAAGTCTGAAGAGGTGGTTGAGGAAAAAGCTGAGGAAGAGAAAGGAAATGCAATTGCTTTAAGAGCATTGAAAGGTGTGTTACAACATAGAATTGAAATCCTAAAATATAAAACTTATGTTGTACTCAATGCCTACAACAAATTGCTAGCTTTGCATACAAAGGTGATGGGGTATTTGGCTATCCTAAACCCCTATTTTACTAAGTGGTCTACTAGGGTGCAATTATTTGAGAAGCTAGCATCTTTGCAAGCCCTGAGATCAGATTTGCCAAAAATAGTGACAGAAGTTGAAGATGAGATCAAAAGAGTTAACATTGCTCTCTCATTCTTTAAGGGAAAATTGAACCAAATTGAGGTAAAATTAAGCCTCTTTTCTGATGATTTTAACAGATTTATACCTTCCTTAAGGGGAGATGATGATCAAGTAAAAGACTTAGATGCCTGGAGGGGTGAATTTGACAGCAAAATGCCTAGTGATGAGGCATTTATTTCAGGAATAGATGTGGATGTAGAAGGGTTCAATAAGATATTGGATGAAGCTTTTAAGGAAGAAATTAACATCAACAAGTTTCTAGTAGATGTCAAGAATATCACTGATGCAAGATGGGACAGACAAAAGGTCCAAATACAGAGTACTCAGGACTTTAAGTGGCCATCAGATGATGAAGTGAAAGCATGGGAGTTGATGACTGCACCTAAGAGGAAGAAGCCAGCAGTTGAAGAAGAAATCTTAGACGATGAGTAAGGGTGACTACTTGGTGCCTCACTATTGAAGATAAAGAGGACAGTTATTGCAAAAGGAGAATGTAGGTGAATCTAAAAGCATAGTCATCCAGACTCAACATAACTACTGCCATCTGCCATGTATACTATCAGATTCAAGTCGCTAGATCGGGAGAAGAACAAAGAATATCTATTTCCATCTTTTTGACTTGGTCATTCCACCACTTTTTCTCTCTCTTTCTTTTTGTCTCTTCTATAGTTTTAGGGTTAGGTTTTCTGAGACCATCCGAAGCTTGTAGCATCCTTTTGGAAAGGATTTCAAGATGGTTGAAGACCTATATATAGAAGGGAGTTGTATTTGCATAAAGAGGATGAAATATATGAAAAAGGATCAGTCTTTCTAAATCTGTGTCTGTGTTCTTTCAAGCTTCAAATCTTTTTCATGTATGAAAGAAGGATTACATCAATAAAATATGGTGCAATTTTACTCTTCTCTATTGTTGTCTCTTTATTTCCTGTGTATGCTTTTTTATGCTTAAGATTGTAAGGAACTCTGAAGTATTTTGGTTACAAGGTGACTATCTAATTACTTGCAAGTTTCTTTCATGTAAAGAATTAAGTTTTGCGAGTAGTTTTAGGAAGCATATCATTATTTAAGGATTTGATACACTATTTTAGAGGTAATCAGATAATTTGTACGGAAACTTATCCTAATTGCATATAGGTTGTAAGGTAGCTTATAGTATTTTGTTTCTGTGAAACTTCAAGATTTTGACTTTGTAACCCAAAGGATAGGCACTGATCTAGGTCTGAGTCTAGTAATCTATCATCATCTAAGTTTTCAAAACATTCAAAATTATTTCAAACACACTTGTTACTAAAATATATGAGCTTAACTCATCAGGGACTTATGTCAGCAGGATAGTGTCTACTTTGTTGATTCCTTGGAGAGTGAATCATTAGGTTATCCCTCCTAAACACAAAAGGAAGAAGGATACAAATCCTTGTATCATTGGTTCATGTTCTCAAAACCATAGCCTAGCTTATAGTACTCTATTTCAAACTAGTCATTGCAATCTCTAAAGTGTTCTATAAGTTGTTACAGTGATGTTTTTGGTTCATAATCAGTGAATGAAACAATCCACCAAATACATAGACTGAGATATCAGTAATCTTTAAAAGGTAAAACCTGCCCGAGTCTGTGGAGCTCAAAAATGAAGAGGGATATTATCCAATCCTTAGAAATTATCCTTTCTCTTGCCTAAAAGAGGTTGCATCCGAGTATACAAGGTATACTGTCATTATTAGGTAAGTGTTGCAAGAAAAAGTGCTAACAGCTGGTAGGCCTATTCCTTGACCAAATATGTAGGTTCAAAGAATTCTTATAACAGATAATATGTGTTGAATGTTTTTCTTCAAAACTATAAACTATAAACTTGAATGCCTTTTTGTGAACTGAAATTGCTTGAAAGAAAAGAATTATGAAAATTAATAAATAAACTTGAAATAAATAAGGATGCTATGAAGTAAGGGAGCAGATTGTTAGATCAAGACAATAAAACTTCCCCAAATTACTAGATCAAATCAATAAGCAAGACCAGTGTCTTATTCCAGACTAGCCAATGGAGTCAGATCTATCCAATTATCATCTTCAACTCTAAAAATGGAATGTAACCAATATTACTCCTAATGCATGTGACTGACCCTTACAAGATTAGAATGAAACCATAGTAGTCCTATTGAATTTAACTTTTCTCAAAAAGACCAACAGGACATAATTGAAATCTGACAACCAGTCTTTCAATCTGTTTTTGCTATCTAGAAATAAACTAAAATTATGATCTATCTGAACACTGCAATAGGGCATACATTTGCAAACAACTTACCCTAAAAGGATATTTCAAATAATAAACATAGGGTAAAGTAAAATATTTTATTTAAATATTTTTGAAAACCAAAATTTGTAATGTCAAAATATTAAATAATTTTAACTCTTATCAATATTTAAATAATTTAGATTAAATAAATAACATATTTCAAAATAATTTACCCTATTAAAATATTTCACATTAGTAATTTAGGGTAATTTTAAATAATGCCTAAAAAATTATGTTAATAAAATCTAAATCACATCTTTAATGTAAAATCTTTTAAAAGCACATAAGGTAAAATAAATGAGATAATATGATTTTCTCTAACACATAACTTGAAAAAAATATTTAGACTAATTGGTTAGAGGGGGAATGGGTAAGTAGGTAGAAAAAAGGGATGGCTTGAGAGGTTGAGTGTTTAACTCCCAAACACTACCGTTTTGCCCAACATCCCTATTATTCCTCTATAATTATTTTTATTTCAAAAAATATAAATGCATTTAGCACATTGAAATAAAATAATTAATTTTTCTCATATAGTTTAATAAGGAAATAAATATAAAAATAAAAAAATATTTTCCTGAAAATTTTATGTAAATTTGGGGCTGAATTTTTAGGTGTCAATAGTGGCTCCAATTCGGGACATGTGTCCATACCTAGACATAGTGAGAATCCAACTATCTCTATGAGAAGAAGACCACTTGAAACATAATGTTAATGCAATGAAAATAAAAAGATTCAAAATCATTAACATTTATCACGATGCTCATTTGAAGGCAAATTATTTCAAATACTAAAAAGATGTTTCATAATAACATGTTTTCCTATTAAAAAATGTATATAGTAAAATCATAGGAAAAACA
>MU228474.1:435448-447967 GCA_018584345.1 Thuja plicata | reverse complement strand
AAATTATAATATTAAAGTGACTTTATAACAATACTTTATAAAATAAAGTATCCCAACCATATAGTCTGACTCAGATATAAAATAAATGTCCAAGTAGCCCTGTGACTGACTGGCATCCTCTGAAAAGTGGCCATTAGACTATCCGGATGGCTAGATAGGCTAGTCAGGCATAAAATTGCATTACTGCAGAAAATGGGACATTACAATACACTACAAAGTAAATGTTTAATTATCTTAGGTATGAAACTAGGGATAGAGTTATCATTTTCTTCACATGTCTGGTAACTATTTTCTTCTTCATATGCATCCTGAGGAGATATGTAGGGTTTTTATTCCATAGTGGGATTTTAATTTTCTTCATAGTCATAGCACTCATTTTCTTCTTCATCACTTGCATTATAAAATTCATACATGAACCATTCTACAAATTCCTTCCATGATGAAATACTATGTGCAGGTAATGATTCATATGCTTTTCTTGCATAATCCCTGAGTGTTTTGGCAAATAGAATCATCACCTAACCTTCTTCATCAATTTCAAAATCTCCTATGAATGAATAGAATACTTTTAAATGTCATTTTACTGATTCATTATATTCACCGTAAAACCTTGGTACATCTTGTGCAATTTGCAAAAATAACTTATCTAGAAAAAATCTAAATCCTCCAAAATTCAACGGCCTCATGCCATCTGAAATTAAATATTTTCTTTGATACATTCTGTAGTAAATTCTCTGTTACTAAATAGGAGATTAATATTCATTCCCTCTATGTTCTTTCCCTCAGTGGAGTCACTGATAATTTATGACACACGGAGTCACTACCTTCTTACCGAAAGGAAAATACAAACTGATCTTGAGTTCCTAATCCCAGTAGAATCACCTTCTAAAAACTTTATATGGAGTCGCCACCTCAAGTGTCTTGAGGAAAATATTTTTTCCTACTTGTCTTAAGAAAAAATCTGAAATTTTTTATATAGAGTCGCCACCTTCTTCATAAGAAGGATAAAATCATACAATTGGTTCTGAGTTCTATCTCTAGTAGAGTCTGACTCTCTGATCACCAGAAATTCTGAATAATGTTATCACAACAATTCCCCAGCGGAGTCACCAATTTGTTGGTGCCCAAAAATGTTGGATTGGATTTCCTATAGACCTGCCAGTCCAATGTTGGGAAATCCAATTGTTTTTGGCCAACTGATAGGTTCAACCAAAGTAGATGGATGATACCTCTGCAATTCTGGCTCTGCAAAACTGAGGCTAGTAGGCATATTCCTTGACCAAATATGTAGGTTCAAAGAATTCTTATAACAGATAATATGTGTTGAATGTTTTTCTTCAAAACTGTAAACTATAAACTTGAATGCCTTTTTGTAAACTGAAATTGCTTGAGAAAAGAATTATGCCAATTAATAAATAAACTTGAAATAAATAAGGATGCTATGAAGTAAGGGAGCAGATTGTTAGATCAAGACAATAACAGTTCCCCAAATTACTAGATCAAATCAATAAGCAAGACCAGTGTCTTATTCCAGACTGGGAAATGGAGTCAGATCTATCCAATTATCATGTTCAACTCTAAAAATGGAATGTAACCAATATCACTCCTAATGCATGTGACTGACCCTTATAAGATTAGAATGAAATCATAGTAGTCCTATTGAATTTAACTTTTCTCAAAAAGACCAACAGGAAAGAATTGAAATCTGACAACCAGTGTTTCAATCTATTTTTACCATCTGGAAATCAACTAAAATTATGATCTATCTGAACAGTGCAATAGGGCATACATTTGCAAACAACTGTTATCCAAAGGACCAATTGGAAAGAAAATGTAAACCATTACCTATCAATGAAATAGAAAAATACTTATATCTTTATTGAATCAAAAAAATAGTACATGAGTTTCATGTTGCATTCGTTGATCTAATGCCCTTTCCCATTACATTCAAAAAATATCCATTGTATTGTCTCCTATTTTAGGTTTAATTGACTTAATAATTATATCTGTTTCAAAGGTTTCCTATGAAAGGTTGTACCTTTTCACAAAATCCTAATCCTACAACTAACCCTAAAAAATATAATAAATTATCCATGTAAAGGGAACAAATCATTTCCCATATTTACAAATATTAAAATATGCGTTTGTCCTCTTCTCAGATAATTTGCTTGGCTTCCGAAAATTTCCCGCACATCAAATCAAAATTAAATAACTCAAAAATGAACCTTAACCTAATGCTCCTAAAATATAGGGTATGAAAGTTATAAATATTATAATTCACCCTATAAAATAAATAAAATACAACTTACCCTAAAAGGATATTTCAAATAATAAACATAGGGTAAAGTAAAATATTTTATTTAAATATTTTTGAAAACCAAAATTTGTAATGTCAAAAATATTAAATAATTTTAACTCTTATCAATATTTAAATAATTTAGATCAAATAAATAACATATTTAAAAATAATTTACCCTATTAAAATATTTCACATTAGTAACTTAGGGTAATTTTAAATAATGCCTAAAAAATTATGTTAATAAAATCTAAATCACATCTTTAATGTAAAATCTTTTAAAAGCACATAAGGTAAAAGAAATGAGATAATATTATTTTCTCTAACACATAACTTGAAGAAAACATTTAGACTAATTGGTTAGAGGGGGAATGAGTAGGTAGGTAGGAAAAAAGGGATGGCTTGAGAGGTCGAGTGTTCAACTCCCGATTGCTACCCTTTTGCCCAACATCCCTATTATTGCTCTATAATTATTTTTATTTCAAAAAATATAAATGCATTTAGCACATTGAAATAAAATAATTAATTTTGCTCATATAGTTTAACAAGGAAATAAATATAAAAATGAAAAAACACTTCCTTGAAAATTTTATGTAAATTTGGGGTTGAATTTTTAGGTTTCAACACATTCTATGTCTAGGATCTAGGGAATAGAGATGTGTTTGGTCACCTAATGAACATTGCTTGATGTGTCTTAAAAATGCACTAAAAAGATAAATTCCTCAAACAAGCAACATTTTCAACTCACTGACTTACATGTTGTTCAAAAACACTCTGGAAAGTCTAAGACAAACTTTGTTGTCAAACACAATTTCACATACTTCGAGACAAAATGACACAAAATTGAAAAAACCATTAGAGGCTTGCATCTGGTTATTCTCATCTTGCATTGGTTTGCATAAGCTTGCATCTAGGGAACTTTCTCACATTTAGTGATTTCTGGCTCGCATATGGTAAAGAAACTCGCATTTAGTCAGCAACAGCTCGCATCTTGTATATCAAAGCTTGCATCTAGGGATTCACATTTAGGATAGTGGTTACTTGCACACGTGTCACCCTTAGAAGCTTAGTAGTTTTGGATACACTTTTGTCTCTTCAATCTGGTCTTGTTGCTCTTGTTGGTCTACCTATCGCTGTTTCACAACTTATTTAGAAGTCTACCTTGGATGTCCTTTTGGATTCTCACAATTGGTCTCAAAATGCATGGTATTGTCACTCAACAAAACCTCTTGATTCCTAGCTCACTATTAGGGCATTCTAACCCTTTGACGTTGGAGCCAACCAGTCTAAAAAAACACATACACTCTTTCACAACTTGGAGACACCTATTTGGACAATTTGGAAATCCTATTGACATAATTAGAATACTTTTGACAAATTTGAGACCCAGCTTTCATGGTTAACACAAGACAAAAAAAATACCTTGCTGATGACTCAGAGAGATCTCCTAGATTACTCAAGTTTCAACGAGGAGAGACATATCATAATCCCCTATTTGATCAAGACTCACCCGAAATGGATGCACCTCTTCATGAATGGAGTGCGTCTTTTGACGAATATAACCAAGACCATGACGATAGAGAAAGTCAAGAAGAAAGACATCATGGTCGTCCTTTGTTTGGTTCTGCCAGCGAGGAATACATATTAGAAGAAGAGTATAAAAAACTCTTGAACAAAGTAGAATGTTTCAAAGAACCTTAGAAAAGATCATAGGAGAAGACAAAGAGAAATATTTCCTACACTTAGCTTCTCTTGGAGTCAAACTCCCTAAAGATTATGACATTGAGAGATTGAAGGAACAGGAAGTAAAAACACCTATTTCAATAATCTCCAAGAAATTATACCAAATGCAAACGGAACTTGCGACACTCAAGCAAGAAAAGACTAAACCAACGAAGAAATACTCTTTGGAGCACATATGTCCATTTCCTTTTGACAAGAGTATAAACATGGTTCCATTTCCACCTAACATGGCATAACCCAAATACAAAAAATACATGGGAGAAATGGATCCACATGACCATGTTAGAGAATTTTTTGCCCTAAGCATAGAGTACATGCATGAACCAACTTATTTAATGAGGCTATTTCCAGGAAGTCTAGGTGGAAATGCTATGGAATGGTTCTCCAAACTCACACCAAGTGTGCAATCTTTTGAGGAGTTATTTAAATGATTTGTCCAACATTACTCCTACAACATACAACATAACGTAACCATGATAGATCTTTGTAACACAAAAAAAGGAACGGGTGAATCCTTTACACACTTTTTACAAAGGTGGAGGAGAATATTTGCAAGGTACTCAAGAGCAATACCCGAATCTGAAAAGAGGAAATCTTTATCAATAACTTAGTACCCAAAATGAACTATGCTTTACAAATGCAAGATTCTCCTAGTTTCGATAGAATGATCAAGAACACTATTTGTTTCAAAGAAGTTATGGTCAAGAAAGGAGAAATCACACTCCAAAGTGAAAATAAATCTAACAACTATAACAACAAACCTAAATTTTGGTACAAGAAAAAGAATGTTGTTAGTGATGGAGTGGTGGAAGCATTAAATGAAAACGTTAAACCAGTTGTGTTTAATCTCACAAAAAACTTACAAGAAAGCAAAGAAGCTAAGGTAACAACCATGATACCAAGAGAAAACAATGATACCAACAAGATTAAACCATGGACGTCTAGAACTCAAAGAATATTTACTCCATTGGGAGAACTTCTTGAGACAGTTTTGAAGACTCTCTTGGATTAAAAAATTCCTCATAATACCAGGGTCAAAACCATGGGAAGCGAAACTTAAACCAAGGTGGTGGAATGATAATTCCTACTGTGACTTTCATAAGAAAAAAGGACATAAGACCAATAACTGTGTTAAGATCAAACATGTTATACAAAACCTCATTGAGAGAGGCAAGATAAAAGTGAAGGGACATACCTCCAATGAAGATCGCATGATGTATAACAAACCATTCTCTAACTATGAAAAAGGGGAAGCTTCTACAGGAAAGGGAAATGAATTCAATTACACCTACTCTCATAATGATAATGTGATCAATATGTTGGACATAAAAAGTGAATCAATCAATGTGGTCACAATTAAAGTTGTGAAAGAAAAATAGACACATTCGAACATGGTAACTACAAGACAAGCACAAGTCATGATAAAAGAATTTAAATCCTCATCTAAAAAAGATATATCCTCTAAAGCACATATTGTCACAATTCCTTAACTAGCAATGACAAGACAAACAGTTATTATACTATCTACTAACTATAGCTTGGTAGACCAATTGCAAAGGACCTTGGCTCAAATTTATATATTTGAGTTATTAAAGATCTCTTCAGTACATAGGGAATTTCTTGAACAAGCTCCACATTCCACAAATATTCCAAAAGACATAGATGTAGACAAATTCCAGGCAATGGTCAATCACATATCAGCTCCACATTACCTCTCCTTTTCAGAGGAAGATGACAAATCCTTGACTCATCCACATAACCAACCCCTTCACATTGAAGTCTTGATCCATAAATCTCATACATAAAACTTCTATTGATAGATGGAGGCACAAGGTTGAATATATGTACTCTCAATCTAATCAATAAATTGTGTCTTTCAGAACAAACAATCGATTCAAGAAGTAATATAACCATCAAGGCTTACGATGAAGAAGAAAGATCATCCAAAGGGCTCATTGTTTTACCAATCTGAATAGGACCAATTGAACACGGTGTGATTTGTCAATTTTTTGATCTACCATTGGCCTATAACATACTATTAGGGAGACCTTGGATACATGAAATGCAAGCAGTGCCATCTACTTACCACCAATGCATCAAATTCCCACACAATGGGGTGGAAGTGACAATTCCTACAGATTCAAGCTACACTTGCTACAATGTTAAAGTAGACAATATGGTTCCTCACAATAACAAAGTACCAAAATAATTCCCACCTGAAACCTCTAAAGACATGGTGATGAGAAGCTTTGGAAAGACACTAAAACTTGAAGAAACTAGCATGGGGGAATACAAACTAGACATGACGCCACCATTGGCTAACATTCTTGTGTCCCCAAGATCTTTTGGAAAACCCTCCCCATCTTTCACACCTACTGCATCAAAATAACATGAAATTCACAAACCAAATAGTATGGTTAGAGCCTCTACTTCTCAAGAAGATGAAAAATAAGGTAAAGCAGTCTTGGCTTGGCTCTATAAAGAGGAACAAAGATAAAATGAAGTAAAATATGTTGAGATATCTCTCAAAAAGTATGGAAAACATTATGACCTTAAAAAAATGGGATAAAAAGGGGAGGGACCTTTAGGAGATAAAGGAAAAGGAATCATTGAGCCTATACACATGGAATTCAGAGGCACCAAAGACAAAACAGGGTTAGGTTTCAATAACAATTCAGAACACCCTGCCTCAAGAGATGGTCCAATCTTTGACAAAGGAAGTTATGATGAAGAAGAAGAAACATATTTTATACCTTGGACATATGAAATATTACTACACATTCGTACTGAGGATCTTGAATATCAACAAGAAATATACATACCTACTTTTGTAGCACTATTGGCAATACAATAATGGGAAAGAAAGATAATGAGGGGGGGGGTGAATTAGATCTTCAAAATTAAACACTTAAAACAAACTGATCCACATTCATACATACATGAATCTAATGTAATCTTAGTAAACTTAGATAACAATCATACAATGAAGTAAAAAACTCATAACGCAATAACTTGGTAACCCAGAAACCCAAATAGATAAAATTGGGGTGGGGATGACACCCACAAAATTCTCCACTACTGCAATAATAAAGTGTACCTGTTAAGGTTAAAATGTTTGATTACAAAATGTAATCTACCCTATGAAAGGTCTGCCCGGTTAAGAGCTTTAGATCATTACAATCTACCCTATTAAAGGATTTAAACTTACAATGAAGTAAGCACTTTGTTAAGAGATAAAGAAAGGCCTGCTAAAACCACTCTGTTAAGAGATTTTCACCTGATACAATGATAAAAAAGTCTCAAGTATTGATCCTTTGATATGCACTCTGATGCTGATGACGGATCTCCTCTTTTCAGTACCTCTATGATCTCATAATCTGATATTTCTATTCTCTGCTATTCACTATGTTATACTCTTCTTGATCTCTGCTTCTCAACAAAATAACCCTCTATGCATTTTACTTTGAAAATGCAGTCACCACACACCATCCACACTTACAAAAATAGGGTTTAGAAGCAATGTAATATACTTGTTCAAATCTGATAGTGAGATCAAGATCTGATATCCATACCATGATGGTAAAACAATTAAATATTTACAATGAGTCATGCATAGGATAAAACAATTAAATGCATAACTAACTCCGTATGAGAATATTAAATGCATACATAAGTCAGCCCAAAAAGCTTATACAAGTCGGCTGGATCACTTAT
Source organism: Thuja plicata (assembly GCA_018584345.1). Taxonomy (NCBI): domain Eukaryota; kingdom Viridiplantae; phylum Streptophyta; class Pinopsida; order Cupressales; family Cupressaceae; genus Thuja; species Thuja plicata. The sequence goes on along the minus strand of MU228474.1, from coordinate 440,214 downwards.
CCTTGAAGTTTGTATCATTCCAGACATGTATACAAAAATTTTCCTACTCGGAATTTAACATCCCTATCTCTACTCAGCTTGGCAATGTAACTCGGCAAACTGAAAAACTACTCGGCAATGTTGCTCGGCCTTGCATAGTTTTAGCTCGGCCACAGTGATAGCCAACTAAAATTGCCTAATTGAATGACTAAGTGTTGGTCACTAATCATCAACAGAACTTAGAGATTAACAATCTCCCCCTTTGATATTAGTGGCAAAAACACTTATCATTACTTTTGTACATTTCATCAAAATATTTCCTAAGTATGCTAAGTAATCCCCCTAGGAATATACTTATACAAAAAGTTTACAATGCCTTCAAAAATCATATACAAGTATACCTTTGTTATACTGATGTATCATTCTGTATCCGTTCCTACTTCCTTACCAACTTCTATACTAACTTCCCCTTGTTTTTGTCACTGATTGTTGGTGGGGTTAAGTTGTACTTATCCAAAAATTGTTTATGAAGCTGCAGGGTGGATTCAAATGTAGTATCCCAGCTTTCCTTTGCACTCTTCATAACTTCCAATTTTATTTCTAGCTCAGCCGCTAGACTCACTAGACTTTCTGTAGTCGATAGATTTGCACTGCTTTGTGATAACTCCTTTTCTTTTGAAAGTTCCTTCTGTATTACCTCCAATTGAGGCAATAATCTTGTTTGAATAGTTATCAACTTGGCCCTTATTCAACCATCTTCAGCCATAAGCTCGGCTATTCTCCTTTGTGCATTTATCAACGTATTAAAATGTAAAGAACTAGATGTAGTATCTTTACCCAAAGTAGTACCGGTTGATCTCAAATCTAACTGTAGCTTCTCAACAAGATGTAGATTATCCTTTGTGAAAAATTCAACATCACATAATTTCCTATACAAAGAATAAACATTGGCTATAACTTTCTCTAAAGTTTCTACAAGAACAGAAAGTTCAACCTATCTAGTGGCAATTTCTTCTGAGATCTTCTCGAGAAATTTGCTCTCAAATCTTCTCCTGGACCATTGTAGAAGCTTCTCATTGCTATCTATGTCCTCATTTGTTACCTTCTGTACAATGTTGACTAACTGATCAATTATTAGAGCTTGAGGCATTTCATCCTCTAAGTCAAAAGCCTTTGTAAATATTTCTTTGATGTCATGCAACACCTGCTTTTGCTTTTGTTCAATATTCATCTCTTCTTGTCTCTTCTTCCTCTTAAGTAACTCTTGAAGAGTCCCAATTTATTCAAAAGATAATTGTACAATCTAAATTTGGAAGGGTTTGATGCCCTAGATCTCCTAAATAAGATTTTTATAATGAAGAGAAATCCTATGTTCAAATTCATGATATTACGTTTAATTATATTGATCAAAAGGATGGAAAAGAGCATGTAAAGAATGATGTGATAAGATGTCTACCTAATGACATAGCAGATCTAGAAAAACTCATTTTCTGAGTTCTGTAGACCATTTCTGGAGATGCTGACAGTTGATACCAAACCGGAACACAGAGACAGACAAAACCCATAAATATTTTTCCGTTTTGATGTCATCTTATGAAAAAGGTCGACCCTGTACCACTTTTACAGACTCAATCTACTCAGCTCTGAAAGTATCCCTGTTCACACAATCCAAAAGAAATCTGAAAAGGGTATCTAGATCTAGCCTCGGATCTACAGCCCCGAACCTGTACCTGCAATAAAAATGTTTTTTTGTTGTTGGGGAGGGGTTTGCCTTGGTCAAACCCCAGTTTTGGAATTAACCTTGAAATCAATAAAGTATAGAAAGCTAACAAATAGTAGAATTGAATCTAATAGTGAAGCTATGATATTCGATAGGTATGCTAATGTAATTCAAATGTATGCCAATATGTAAGTATGAAAGCATGGAGCTTTAAAGACCATAAACCTTCATGATTATATGCTTGGAATCCACCTTGGAAGGATGATGAAAGAGTCTTGAGGATGCACAAAGGATCTTGAAGGAAGATCACACCACCATGATGGCTAGCTCTAGGATTTGAATAATGAATCTTGAATGTTTGCACCTAATCCCTTCAAAGGCTTGAAAGCTTGAATCCTTGATCTTCAATGGAGAACTTGAATTCTTGAGAAGAAGACTTGAACACCTTGAGAGCTTGAGAACAATGGATGCTTGATAAAAATCTTGATTAGAGCCTTTTTCACTTGGAAGACTTAGTTCGCTTGATGATGGTTAGAGAAAATGAGAGGAGAAGGCTCCCTTTTTATATGAAATTAGGGCACAATCTTCTAAGGAGGCCTGCATAGGATAATTAAATCATCATTTAAGCCTTTACCCCTAGGAGAGGACCTATATTAAATATAATTTAGGAATCCATGCTTTGGAACTCGAAGCAGCCGACCTGGAAGTGGGAAGAAACTTTTTGCAAAGACCAACAACGTAGGAACTGCAGGGTTCTAGGTTTTGGACCCTGGGATAGGGTTGAGGTCAGCCCTGTCCTAGGATAGGGCTGAGGTTGACCCTATCTTAGGGCAGGGCCAAGGTTGACCCTATCCTAGGAGTTCGACCCTGTCCCTGTATCCCAGAAAAAGAGTCCTGCAACCCAGAATGCAGAAATCAGTCCCGAAAGTGGTATAAGGAGGAGCAGATCAGGGGGGATGATGCAGAAATGGGGGGATGATGTAACGGAGGTCAAATACATCCCCTAAGGAGGGATAAACACTCTTAACATGGAAGTTCTTCCATTTTAAGATGATACAATAACTCATTGGGATTCCATTGTGGAATGACAATGACCTCATCTAATGTTACATCTAAAATCAGAGACTTCTTCTTCAAGATTTTCTTCTTCTTCAATTCTAGAGAACTTATGCTCTGCAGCATAATATATTTCCCTTTGACAGTGTCAATATCCAATGCCTCCTTTAATTCTATCAATACAGTCTGTGGATTTGACATACCACCAGTTTTAGGACCTGTGGGAGTGGATGATGCAGAGTGTGGTAGATCAACCAACACTTGCGCCGCCTCTTCTTCTTTAGGCTTATCGACAATATCTTTTATCACTACTCCACTATCTAAAACTATCTTCACAACCTCTAAAATAGGTGGATTTTGTGAAGTTACCTCTTGTTCATTTGTTTGTTGTTGCCCTCCACTTTGCTGATTATTGACAACTTCAATTTTCTCACCAGATACTGTGGGATTTTCTTCTTTAGTATCAACTACCTTAATAGGCAAATCAGTGTCTTTTCCACTCGACATCTATTGTTCCTCAACATTCAAATTTCTTGGATCATCAAATATATAATCTATAGGATTGTTTGCAGTCAGATCAATAGGATTTGTTGCATCCAAAGCATCTTTGGTCTTGTCCTATTCTATTACAATTTGATCTTTAAGTATCTGTGGTTCAGGGTTAGTCTTGACTTCAACTTATTTTGTCTTTTGCTCAGATGTCTCCTCAACAGATTTATTGTCTTTTGGAAAAATCAGTCCAAAGATCTCTTTCCAAATCCTTGTACTTTGTTAAACTATACCTTCTATATCATTCTTTAGAACAACATAGCCTCTGAGTTTAGGAACAAACCTACTCTTGTACTCAATAAATTTGACTCTTTGTTTTGAGGTGAGCTCAGGTATTACCTGGGCTAGTGTTCCGTCCCTGATCTATCTTTCAGTGGCAAGTGCAAATTCCCATTTTCTTGACAGAAAATCATAAAGTTCACCAGGCACATGCTTTCCTATCTCTGTAGGAGTCAATTTGAAAGTACTCATCATTTCCAAGAGTGCTTCCTATACTTTGTGCCTATTTGTTGTTTCAACTTTTCATACTTAATGAACTTAAATGTTGCTAACCCTACTGAATTCCTTAAAGTGTCACATACCTCATCAATACTTGCTGGCTTCTTGAATTGAGCTGTTGGTATGTTGTTGGGTTCATCAGTTTTTGTCTTCTCCTCATCACTATCTGTTCCCAAATTTAGTCTCCTTCTTGGTCTTTTTGCTGGCTTACTCGGCTCAGCCTTAGGAGAAACCTTTGCTTCCTTTCCAGAACTACTTTCTGCAACTTTCCTTTTACCATACACTTTTGTTTTCACTTCTACGAGGGAAGTAACAGTAGATGCTCTAGTCCTTGGACAATTAGCTGCAGGAGGTGTAATCTTGGGTTTGGCTCTGCTCGGCTTGGTTACTATAACAATTGATGGTTTCTTTCCCTTAGCTTTCTTAGTAACCTCTTCTAATGCATGTACTTCCTCCTCTATAGAAATATCCTCACCTTGTCCAGTGGTCAGGCCTAGAGGTGCATCCTCAGGTTCTTCATCACTACCTAAGCCAACCATTTTCTTCAAGTTTTTCACAATCTTCTTTCTTTTCCTCTCCATAATTCCTTCATTCAAACTTCTATAAATCTTAGCCTTAGCTTCATCAAAATTTACAAATCTCTTTGTTGTGGTGTTAATTGCCTCGGAAAGGAGTGCAATGATGGTGGCTGATGGTTCATCAACATTGATTTCATATGGAAAGGGTTCTAAGCATGTTACCCTAGGAGTCACTGCCTTGATATAAGTATTATCTGTATCAACTAGAAAATACATTTCCTCATATTGCTTCTCCACTAGTGACTTAGGAATCCTAGTTCTTAATCTCATTCTCTTCTTGAATTCTACAAAATAGCTCCCCATAATGCTATTGAAGTTACTCCCTAGTTTCTCTATACATTCACTAATCTGAACTGTAATGGGTCTATCCTTTTTCCAAACAATAT
>MU228474.1:378587-423635 GCA_018584345.1 Thuja plicata | reverse complement strand
AACATCATCCGTATACTATGTTATTACAAAAGGTCACAAGATTACGTAATTCACATCCTAAACATTTTCATAAAGTAAAATTCACATTACAATAAATTGAAATTCAACATTTAATTCAGATAAGTCTAACTTTTCTTCAATAACCATAATATAATCATAATGAGTTTTTCTGAATTATAATCTCAAAATAAATGTCCAACTAGAAAACATAATAAAGTCCATAATGTTCATCATAAGCATCATATGTCCATGCATCTATAATAATCAAATCCATGACATAAAGCATAAGGTCCATAATATCTAATAATGCATCAAAAGTAAAGTATCATATGCTGAGTCTATCATAAGCAAGAACTAGAAAACTATGATGGGGTCCGGGATGGGCCTCACAGCAATCTTGTGCTCTATGACCATATTTGTGAAAATTATAGCAATTACCATTGATTCTAGGTGTTTTTCTTGTCTTTGCCTTACATTCATGTGCTTGATGTCCAAATTTATTACAGTTAAAATAATAACCATTAAAGTTAGTTTTCGGATTGGACTTACCATTCTTGCTTCAACAAATGTTTGTTGTATGACCTGGTTTTCCACAGTGGTGACAAACAGGTTTCTTGTTTCTCGGCTTTGCATTCTTTCTTTCACTATCTTAGATGATTCTCCATCTTCAGTGGTTGTATGTTTTTCAGTGTGACCTAATCTAGAAGAATATTTAGGTCTTCTTGATGCTTCCACCAGTTGTTCAAAGTAGCTCATGGCCGCACTCAGATCATTTACTCTGTTATTAAGTTCTTTCTTAGATCTCAATTCATCTTTCAATTGACTGTTCTCAGATCTAAGATTTACAATCTCCAAGTCTTTCCTATTGATCTCCTGATTCACAAGTAGTAGTTGATTTGCCATCTCTATTTGATTGACTGACAATGTTTGCACATCATGTGTTCTTTCATCAAGTCTGGTAGTCATCATTCTTTTGTCTTCTTCTACCATAGCCTTGTCATCTTTGGCTTTCTTTTTCTGTTCAACAACTTCACACATTCTTATTGATTGGTCTTCTTATTCCTTTTTCAAATTTTTGACTTCTTCACATAGTGCACTGTTCTTTTCCAGTAGATTTTCTATTGCTACATCGCTCTCAATAGAATCTCCATTCTAAAATAGATTTGTGGTGTCCTCTTCCTGATAATGAGTGTCATTCATTAGTTTGGCCAAATATTTCCTTGCAGTCAAGGATTTCTTTAATTCTTGTCTTGTAGTCTCAAGCTGTTGTAGTGCTAGCTGAATATCAATCTTTTTATTCTCAATGAATTTACCCATCTTATAGATCTCCATCTCAAGATCTATATTCTCAAGCTAATTATGACCTTTTTAGAGAACTAAGCTCTGATAACAATTGTTGGAAATACAATAATAGGAAAGCAAGATACTGAGAGGGGGGGTGAATCAGATCTTCAAAATTAAACACTTAAAAAAAACTGATCCACATTCATACATACATGAATCTAATGTAATCTTAGTAAACTCAGATAACAATCATACAATGAAGTTAACAAATCATAACACAATAACTTGGTAACCCAGAAACCCAAATAGGTAAAACTGGGGTGGGGATGACACTCACAAAATTCTCCACTACTGCAATAATAAAGTGTACCTGTTAAGGTTACAATGTTTGATTACAAAATGTAATCTACCCTGTGAAAGGTCTACCCGGTTAAGAGCTTTAGATCATTACAATCTACCCTATTAAAGGATTTAAACTTACAATGAAGTAAGCACTCTGTTAAGAGATAAAGAAAGGCCTGCTAAAACCACTCTGTTAAGATATTTTCACCTGATACAATGATTAAAAAGTCTCAAGTATTGATCCTTTGATATGCACTCTGATGCTGATGACGGATCTCCTCTTTTCAGTACCTCTATGATCTCATAATCTAATATTTCTATTCTCTGTTGTTCACTATGTTATACTCTACTTGATCTCTACTTCTGAACAAAATAACCCTCTATGCATTTTACTTCGAAAATGCAGTCGCCACACACCATCCACACTTACAAAAATAGGGTTCAGAAGCAATCTAATATACTTGTTCAAATATGATAGTGAGATCTAGATCAATGATCAAGATCTGATATCCATACCATGATAGTAAAACAATTAAATATTTACAATGAGTCATGCATAGGATAAAACAATTAAATGCATAACTAACTCCGTATGAGAATATTAAATGCATACATAAGTCGGCCCAAAAAGCTTATACAAGTCGGCCGGATCACTTATCCTTGAAGTTTGTATCATTCCAGACATGTATACAAAAACTGTCCTGCTCGGCATTTAACATCCCTGTCTCTACTCGGCTCAGCAATGTAACTCGGCAAACTGAAAAACTACTCAGCAATGTTGCTTGGCCTTGCATAGTTTTAGCTCAGCCACAGTGATAGCCAACTAAAACTACCTAATTGAATGACTAAGTGTTGGTCACTAATCATCAACAAAACTTAGAGATTAACAAGAAGAACTAGAGCATCATGTTCCTTTGTTGTCACAAATTGATGCCTAAGAAGTAGAGGAAGAAGAAGAAGAATGTCAAGGAATCCAACAGCTAGAAGAAAATCATGAAGAAATACCCCAACAACAAGATTTACTTCCTAATTGTGGGCAATTAATGACTATATCACATGTCCTAGATTTACCACACTTTGATCCACAAATGGCTAATAGGGTACATCAGGTAACTATTGTTGAGTTTTTAAATAGATCTGATGACAAAATCACAGACACATGATTATGAATTGGATCATATGTTTGATGCTACCATGGACATTGAGGTATATGTAATTCATAAATTTGCACCTCTATTGGAGAGAGGAGAAACTTCTAACACTTCCCATAAAACTATTGTTATCATAGAATCAGATGAGGTAGCAATGCCTAGGATTATTGATGAAGACACTGGTGTCTTACTAGATCTAGAAGAACTTCAAAGGATACAAGATATGAGTTTCAATATTATAAGAGAAGAAGGATAAAGCTCAACTAATGAGTTGCTAGAGTTAGGTTCGCATATTACTAACAATGACCCTAATAATGAAAATTTGACTCTTAATGATCTAAACGCTATAGAAGCTGACTTAACGGAACATGTCTTGTTAGTTAATAGTCTTGACAATGACGCAATGTTGTCCTTATGAAAATCTGAATCATTATCCTTGGTAAACCCCGACCTTATTGAGTTGACCAATTCAGACCCTACTCCTATCATGAACTTTCCCAATGACTATACTTTGGTCTGTTATCTAAATCCTTGCAATCCCTATCCTTCTTCCACCAATGCAAGGAGCATGAACCTGACAAAGGAGGATATCAAGTTTCTTAGTCAAAAATTAAAAAATAAAAAGAAACAAAGAACTGATGGTGAAAACCATGTTGTGGTGGTATCAGATTCTAAAATAGTAAAAATAAAAGATGTATCTGATGGTGAAAACCTCTTAGAGGTGCCAAAAGATGAGATTCTTGATATCCTCCTTGAGCACTTTTAAGAAATATCTTCAGTACTGGTAGAACCAACACAACCAGTTAATTTGGGAACATCATAAGCTCCTCAATTTGTTCACATAGCGCAATCATTATCAGAAGAATAAATAATATAGTTTACTGAATTCCTCAAAGAGAAGAAGATTACATTTGCATGGTCTTATACTGATATGCATGGACACAATCCTTGGTTAATAATGCATCACTTATCTATAGCTCCTGGAATTAAACTCGTCAAACAAAAACTATGAAAGATTCACCCACGTGTGGCATTATTTCTCAAAGCGGAGTTGGAAAAACTCTTAAAGGCTGGATTCAAAAGAGTCATCGGTTATGCAGGATAGATTTCTAATGTGGTACTAGTTTCTAAAATAGATAATTCTATCAGAATTTGTACAGACTTTAGGGACTTAAACAAGGCTTGTCCTAAAAATAATTTTCCATTGCCAAATATTGATATGATTATAGATCTCACAGTAGGATATCAAATGTATTCACTCATGGATGGATTCTCAGGTTATAACCAAATAAAGATTTCCCCTGAGGACTAGGAAAAGACAACATTTACATGTGCATGGGGAACATTTTTCTGGAACAACATGTCAATTGGGATAATGAATGTTGGAGCTACGTATCAATGAGCTATCTTAACAATCTTCCATGACATGATGCATAAAAACATGGAGGACTATGTGGACGATACATTATCCAAGTAAAAAATAGGAACAACTCACATTGAAGACTTGAGAAAGATACTAGATTGAATGGAGCAATTTCAACTAAGGCTTAATCCAAAAAATGTGCATTTGGAGTCCAATCAGGGAAACTCTTAGGGTTTATTTTACTAGCTAAAGGAATTGAGGTGGACCCCAAAAAGGTAAAATCTATAATGGAAATGTCACCTCCTTGCAATATCAGTCAAATGAGGATGCTTCAAGTAAGACTCCAATCCATCAGGAGATTCATGTCCCAACTAGCAGATAGAGCGCAACCTTTTACAAAATTGCTACAGAAAGGTGTTACTTTCAAATGGGATGAGCATTGTGAAAAAATTTTCAAAGAATTAAAAGATTACCTGGCTAATCCTCCTATTCTCATGGTGCCTATTCATTGAAAACCATTACTACTCTATATCTCAGCTACAGCTACATCGCTTGGAGTATTTCTAGCACAAGAGGATGAAAACAAAAAGGAAAGGACAATTTATTATATCAGTAGGACCTTGGTGTCTTATGAACTCAACTATGGTATCATTGAAAAAGCTTTCTTAGCAGTTGTTTTTGCATCCCATAAGTTGAGACAGTACATGCTTTCCCATGCAGTGAAACTTATTCCAAAAATTGACCCTCTCAAATACCTCTTGAGTAAAATAGCATTGACAGGAAGACTAGAAAAATGGGTCTTGATACTAAGTGAATTTGATATCGAGTATGTAGACAGAAGGGCTATCAAAGGAAAAGTCCTAGAAGATCAACAAGCTGATTTTCCAAATGAGACAATCATGCGCTTAACTGAATATTTGTGGAAGATGTATTTTGATGGTTCTTTCACACAACAAGGATCTAGAGAAGGGGTACTATTTATCACTCCTCAAGGCTACAAGATACCTAAAGCATATAAACTGATGTTTCCATGCACTAATAACATCTCAGAATATGAAGCATTGGTGAATGGACTGAAGATTGCTATGGAATGGAAAATTAGAGTTACACGTGTATGGTGACTCTCATCTCATTATCAACCAAGGGAATGGTGATTATCAGAAAAAAAGATGAGAAATTGATGCCTTATAAACAACTGCTAGAAGATTTGAAAAATTACTTTGTTTTCATCACATTCCAACAAATTCCAAGAATAGAAAATAGAGTTGCAGATGCTATGGCTACGCTAGCATCCATGTTACAACTAGAAGAACACCAATTCCTCTATGACTTCTTGGTGGAATAATTATCCTTTCTAGCCTTTGATACACCTAAATCCCAAGTGATTTGTGCCTCAAATTCCCAAGACCAATCCCAATATGTCAAAATAATTGCTTATCTTACTGATCAAACCTTACCTAATGGCTTATCTAGGAATGAAAAACAAGCTTTAATTAGGACAGCATCGCACTATGTCCTTATCACTACTAACTTATATAGACAAGTTCTTGACAAAATGCTTCTTAGATGTTTAGAACAAGAAGATTCTAACCGTGCATTAACAGAGGTTCACAAAGGTGTATGTGGATCACACTTGAATGATTTTTCATTGGCTAAGAAAATATTACGAGTTGGATACTATTGGCCTACAATGGAAAAATATGTTGTGCAATTTTCTAAAACATGTCACAAATGTCGAACACGTGCAAACCTTATCCATACTTCAGCCATAGAACTCATACCTTTTATAACACATTGGTCATTTTAGCAATGGGCATTTGATCTTTTTGGATAGATTTATCCTAATTATTCAAGTGGACACAAATACATCATTACGGCCATTGATTATTTCACTAAGTGGGTCGAGGAAGTGTCGCTGATCAAAGCCACTGGAAAACAGGGCTATGTTCATCTTGAACTACATCATTTGTAGGTATGGGATACCCTCTTCTATTATAACAAACAATGGGGGTCAGTTCAAAAACCAAGATATCGAGGACCTTTGTACACAGTTTCATATCACTCAGTATTTTTCTTCGATCTATTATCCTCAAGGTAATGGAAAAGCTAAGGCTTTAAAAAAAAACATTCTAAAATCTTATATAGAACTATGAGTAAGTCTTGTAGAGACTGACATTTGCAACTAAATATGGCACTATGGGCCTATAGAACAAGTATCCAAACACCAACAAGAGTCACACCATTTTCTCTAGTCTATGGCGCAGAAGCAGTGCTACCCATTGAAGTAGAAATTCCATCTTTGCAAGTATCTCTCCAAGGTCTTGTTACAAATAAACAATACTGCATTCATAGGGTTCAGACACTAGAACTACTAGATGAGTGTAGACAAAAAATATTCAATCATCTCAAAGTGTACCAGAAAAGAATGTCAAAAGGGTACAACAAGAAAGTAAAGAATGTCAAGAGTGGGGGATCTCGTTCTAAGAGAGAATCCTAAAAATCAGCCAAGTAGAGAACAAAAGGGAAAGTTTGAACCCAACTGGCTGGGGCCTTTTGTTATAACAACAACTTTTGGGACTGGAGCTTATCAATTAGCTATACTTGAGGGAGATGTCCTTCATGATCCCATCAAAACCCTACACTTGAGATTCGGCTGAAAGGGCCTGTGCAGTGGAAATAGTTTTCAAAAAATACCAAAAGAAATTAGAAAATTGATCCTGAAGAAAGCCAAAAATAGTGGAAAAAGTCCTAAAAAAAGGTATTCTTGGTGAAAACTTGGCAAACAGGCACCTTGATAGTAACAAAAAAAAGAGAAAAGAGAAAAAAGAAAAAAAAATTGAAAAATAGAAAAGTGCCTTGGCGAAAACCTGGGAAACAGGCATCTTGGTAGAAAAAATAATTTTTTTTTTCCAAAGTGGTTAAAACTTGGCAAACAAGCATCACATGTACTCCATGCTCGATCTATCAATGCATTTTTGACACTATGCCTTCACGATCACACATGTGCTATTGGTTGACTCAGAATTCCTTACAAATGTCTTATCCTTGCCTAGGATTTGTCTGCATTTGTGTCTTAGGAATAGTCATTCTACACTAGGGGCATCTCTGCTAACAAGTTCAGTCTGCGTTTGCTAGGTTTTCCTAGGTTCCTATCTACGATGGTTTTCCACTACAAATAGTATTTCTTAATGCTTGCATCAAAATGTTACTCTCACAAATAAGGGTGTTTCTTAAACACCACCTACCTGTAAAAGACATCATACTAGTCTTTCTCAACACTTTAATCATACTAGTGTTTCTCAATGCTTTAATCAAATAGTGTTCCTTAACACTACATTGGATTGCAATTGCTGACCAAGTTTATCTTAGTTACTTAGACATAAAAACATATTTCTTAATTCCAAGTTGTGATTGATGATTTCTCTACTGTGATTGAGAAATAAATCAACGATATTCCTTAATACTACTTAAACAAATATAGACTGATCTTGGTTTGATTATGACTCTTTTATGTTTCGATGATGTTTTTAAAATAGGGGCATGTGAGCAGTTATAAATTTTCTTTGATTTATTATCATTTTTTATTGTTATATCTTTTGAGTTACTCCATGACATCTATTTTAAGACAAAGAGTCACAAGGACAGGGGGCATACCATTTTCTTGGTTTTTTGTGTATGGTGATTAATTCAATGATCCTATAAATTTTACCTAACTTGGATTTTTGTGGTAAGATCTACAAACATGAGTGGATAGCCACCTATATCTCGATCCTTTTTCTGTGTAAACTACGGTGAGGTTAAACCAATTTCCTTGTCTATTTCTAAATCAATTTCTAAGGTGTATAGTACATTATGTACCCAACGATATGAATATTGAAGATCATTGCGGGTCACATATCTTACATTACACAAGAATAGAAGATGATTCTTAAATCAAAAGGAGATAACTGACAAGTCATCCTGGCCTCTATGCCTTGATGCTTAGGTTTATTTTTGACATTGCATCCAATAAACATAGTATTCATACTTTCATGTTACTTTGTGGGTATTAGTGAGAGTTGTACTATCTAATTATGTATGTTACACAAACACCCAATGATGATAAAAATGCTACAATATATACAAATTAGTGATACTCCTAGAATTTTTCATTTAGATTCATTTAAGAATGCATGATTCATTTTACAAAAACAACATAAGGGTTTGAGCTCAAAATGATTTCCTGGTTCATTCGAATTCCAATTTTGTCTACTTAATCTATATTATTGATATATCCATGTCGTTGCATATCCATTGCATTCATTTTTCATTCATAAATGGAAAAAAGAGAAAATACGAAAATAAAGCATTCAAGAATTGCATTTCTTTTTACATCCTAAGTGCATCCATAGATATATTTGCATAAATAAAATCTCAAAAACATACATCTGCATATTCATCTAGAATCATTCAAATAAATCTATATATCAATAATAAGTCAAAAAGCATAAATGATGTCATCACATGACTCTATTCTAAATCATCAAAGACCAAGTACATAATCACAATGTGCATCAATCTAAACATCTATCAAACAAAGAGAACCCATGAACATATCAGAATCAGAAACAACTATCTCAGATATATATCAGTGAATACTCAGATCAAAAAAGTGGAACTGTCTACAAAAACTATCAGTGCGATCATGATGAACCATATAAACAAGTATCAATGTCTACAGTACAATGGATGATCTTAGAAGGATCAATATACAAAAATATCTTAGATATCTTTAAAAAATCAGGTCTGACTATCACCCTCTCCCTGGTCTGGAGGAGGAGGAGGTGGTGCATCGGCTCTAGCCTGATGAGCTAGTGGAGGCATAGCTCCCTTCGACTGTTGTGCGATTATGGAATATAAAGGAGCTCTCTATGGCTTTGGCACTATAGCACAATATAAAGAAAAGTAATAAGCACCTCTTTGTCCCTGATCAGTAGTTGTGCGGGCATGAAAATCTCTCTCTGATCTCATAACATCTATAACTGTCTGTCCCTATTTACCAATAATGTCTCTAAAGTGGTAATAAAATCTCTAAGCTTCTCTCACTCTCTCTGGAACTGTGATAATGCATATCCATCTCTTCTAGTATCTCTACCTGTATCCCTAGGAGGATCTTGTCTAGGAGGTCCACCTCCTCCTCTTGGCACTTGTCCTGATGGCCTTTTCTACTATTTCCTCGTCATTAAAGGACCTGGATCCATATGTGGAGGCATGAATTTTAATCTCATCTGCCTGTCCTCCCCACTTCCACCACTCCACCACCACCCCTATCATCTCCATCGTCTCCTCTATCATCTCGGCCATGTCTCTGACCTCTGTCCTGGGGAGGGCATCTACCATCTCTGCCACCATCTCTACCACCATCCCTACCACCCCCACCTCTACCATCTCTCTGAGATCCTCCTCTATCTCTCATTGGTCTATCATCTATAGGATCATAATCAAGGGCATCCTCTATACGAGGAGCTACCAGAAGCGATCCATGACACAGGATGCGATTGAAAACTTAAAGGCTCCTGACTACTACAAAATATGACAAAATAAAAAATAGAAAGCATAAAGAGGTAGGTATCAATGTACTCACCAACTCTGTGTAGTGGCCGGGATTTGGTGTCAACGTGCTAGCTTCAATCGATGTTTCTCTACAGGGAACACCATCTTCTCTGCAGAGCTCTAGATTTACTGAGGATAAAAGTGAAAATGAATGAGTAAAAAGTGATTTTTAACACTTATATTGACCATTTTGAGCTATCTAGAAGCTCCAGAATGCTTCCCGGAGGATCAAAATTCAATTTTGTTCTTCTCAGCTTTATCAGGAACAAAATTGAATGTGCAGACAAATTTTTTAACAACACTAAAAAATTTGTGACAGTCTCCCAAAAATGTAGAGTTGCTCTATATGTTCAGAAAATGATCCGCAGGCTTTATGCAATCAATTTTCCTGGTTCTATATCAACAAATTGCACATTATTCATCAAAATCTTGGTCCTAGATCATTTTATCAAACTCAAAATTTACATTTTCAAATAGTCAACTTGTTAAAATTGTGATTTCTCTTAACACACTTTCGCTTCATCACCTCTTCTAATTGATTCTTTATCAATCCAATCAATCTGTTCCAGTGATCTATCATTCTAAAGAGGGATTTTATGCTATTTCCTTTGATTTCATTCCTGAGGGGGCATGATCACACTTAAAATCAAGCAAATTCTTGATATATATATAGGGGGGTTAAAGTTTGTTTGTGATATATGTGGCCTCCTAATCCAAGATAAGGAGATCCCAATTGATTAACTAAAAGGAGATGATTAATGCAAAAAGGAATCAACTAGTTATGGATAAAGAGGGGAAGAGGGTCTGATTTCTCAATTTTAAAGTAAAACAATAGATCTGAAAGATTAAGATGAAATGAAATACTTATCACAAAATGTAGCAGACCTGGAAATTGTTGTTTTCTGGCGTCTGTATCAGGTTTATGGAAATTTTGCAACCAGATTTGGAATGGAAACACAGAGACAAAGAAAACCTATAAATATTTTTCTTTAATGTGCTAGGTTGACCTTGACCCCTTTAGGTTGACCTTGACCTGCCTTGCTCCGATAGAAATTCTGTTTGCGGATCCCAAAAGTTGGCCAAAAAGGGTATCTGAATCTGCTATGTAATTCATTGTCCTGTACCTGTACCTAAAATAAAAATTGTTTTGTTTGTTGGGGGAGGGGTTTGCCTTAGTCAAACCCTGATTTAGGAACTAACCTTGAAATCAATGACTGAAATGGAGAATGCTAGAAAGTATTAGAAGTAGATCTAACAATGAAGCTATGATATTCAAATAGATATGCAATTGTATTTCAAATGTAAACAAGTATGTTGATATGAAAGATTAGACTCAACATTAGAAATCATAAAGGAAAATCAAAACCTCCATGATTGTATGCTTGGAATCCACCTTGAAGGAAGAATGAATGAATCTTGAGGATGACCAAAGGATCTTGAAGGAAGATCACACCACCATGATGGATAGATCTAGGGTTTGAAAGATGAATCTTGAATGCTTGAACCAAATCCTTTCAAAGGCTTAAATGCTTGAATCCTTGATCTATAATGGGGAAGTTGAAATTCTTGAGAAGAAGACTTGAAAAATTGGATTGAACACTTGGGAGCTTAAAGAGCATGTGGAATAGTGGATTCTTGAAAGTAGACAATAATGTATTCTTCTCCAAGTAGATGATTATTGCCTCATAGAGAAAATGAGAGGAGAGAGCTTCCTTATATACAAGTCTAGGGCACAAACTTCTAGAGAGGCTGACATGGGAGAATTAAATTCTAATTAGGCTTATACCCCTAGAAGTGGACCTATATTAAATATATTTTAAGATTCGTTACTTTGGAACCCGAAACAACTGACCCAAAAGTCAGAAAATGAACTTTTGAGTGCCCCCCGCATCCGGCAATCTTTCCAATTGAAAAGGGTAACCTAGGTCAAGGTCAAGGTTGACCCTGACCTAGGTTAGAGTTGAGGTCAACCTTGACCTAGGTCAATGTCGAGGTCGACCTTGACCCAGGGAGTCAAGACCCGTGGAAAATATGCCAGGTGCGGTAAACAATGCTTGGAGAGGCCCAATCAGGGTCCTAAACAGGCATAGAAGATAGAAAAGGGGCAAAAATGAGAGGAAAATATGATGATAGCCCAAAAAACCCCCTAAGGAGGGATAAACAGTCTTAATATTGAATTTGTTCCATTTTAAGGCGATACATTAAGCCCCCACTTTAGCGGGAGTATGGAAATTGAACATACTCGCGGTAAAGTTAGAAGAAAGACTCCAGTGCATCGCAACAAGGTAGAACATCACTTAGTCAAGGACATGAGCCCCCAGGCCAAGGATTCTAACTCAACATACATGCACAAGGGTAAGAGAGAAAAGAGAAAACAAAGATAAAGCTAAAAAGACACAAAAAGAGGGGTTAGTACAAAAATAAACCCAAATCAACTAGCAAAGGAAACCTTGCCAAGAAAGGCTTCCTATGCCAATATCATATTTGGAAAGCTATCATAAAATCATAAATTACTACATAAGAAAGATAAGAGAAACACTATAAATAACATAGCTTCATGATCTAATCCTACTAGCATGAAAGCGAAAGAGAGAAAAGAGAGTGTCATTACCTCACCCAATAAAATGCCCACCTTACCGTGAATCACCAAGGAGGGAGAGCCCAACAGATTCACCCATACATTGTTCTTTGTAGTTGTAATGCCTCTTCTGACAACTTTTTGAATACCCATAGATCCACATTCTTTTATCACTATGGAATATAAAATGTGTGTCTCTTTAGGATTTAGCAAGTTATGTGCGTTACCTTCCAAGGATTTAGCATATTTTAAAATCTATATCTCTTCAAGATTTAGCAACTTATGTGTGTTACCTTCCAAGGATTTAGCAAAAATAAAAATAAAAATGTGTATCTCCTAAGGATTTAGCAACTTATGTGCGTCACCTTCCAAGGATTTAGCATGTTGTAAAATGTAAAAAATAGTATAAGGGAGACCTTATATATGCCCCCCTCCTTATCATAGATACCTAATAGACATGATATGGAAGAGAAGGAGGATACCTACTTCACAAAGTAAGGAGATATTCTGTTAGCAGCAATGTACACTATATTATTAGCAAAGAGCATTGACCCTTACATCTAAGAGCATAGATAATCATGAAAAGGATATGTCACTTATGGAAAAAGGATCCTCAAAGAGGAAGAGATATTAGAAATAAGACCCCAACCGTAGAGGAGTGCTTAAGATAAAATATCATCTTTCAAAGAAAAGTAAAGAGGGATGAAAGAATCAATCATCAAGCCCCTTTTGATTAAGAGGAAGAGGAATCTTGGAATGAAGGAAGGAAACTCAAAATCAAAGCAAAGGCAAGAGTTTATAAAGAACATAATTTGAAAAATAAAGAAGAGGTGATGACCTAGGACAGTCACCTCTCATATAAAATGGTATGCATAGCCAAAACGTAAGTCTTTAAAAGGAAATAATGTTGTAGAATAAACAAATGCTATCAAGCTAAGGAAAGTAGATCCTTAGACAAAGAGAAAGAAGGAAAAAAACGAAGAGATATCTTTGCAAAAAAAATGTCTTAGAAAAGATATCATGAATATTAGAAGAGAGTTATGGATGATTATGAGAAAAGGAAGGATGTACCATATCATAATACAAAACCATAGGGATAGAATATAGAAAGAATAACCAATTAACCTCAAAACAAAATACATGCTATGAGCATAATGGATGCTAGAATAATGGAATAAATACCTCTTGCCCCATAGTGAAGAGACAAGAGGGAGAAAGATCTATATTATATAAGAACGAGGGGTATTCCCCAGATGGAAATTATGAAGAAATTGTAATATCGCATGAGAGTGAGATATAATTCCTAAAGCAGCTCTTTCTCTAACATACATCTTGATATGCACACAATCAGAAATTAAATGTGTATTACTATAATGAAAAGGAAATCTGTACTTATACAGAGCATCTTTTAGCATAGGTTTAAATATTTCTTTCTTAGTGTGTATGAGGAAATATTCAATCTATTGCGAGTAAGATCAAACATAAAATGTTAGTGGATTAGCACATATAAATCATGAAATAAGCAAGAACCAACAAGAAATATTCATAACATCATATTGAGATAAAACAAGCTATTGCACCCTATATTACTTGTTTTATTTTCTCTTTTATATTGGATGTGAATGTTCTCTCTCAAACAAAAATGGAGTGGATCCCTAATGCAATGCAACTATGAATGCAAGATTGGATGAATAGAAGAGATTCAAGAACTAGTCTCAAATCATTCTCAAAGATGATATTCTAAACTATGAAAATGAAATGCAAGAAAATTGAAAGAAACTATGATTCATTAACCATTAGCCTAGCATGTAACTTATAAATGATTTAAGCATACAAGAATGAAAACTAGAAATGAAAATCTAAAACAATTCTAGCATAATAACAATGCACAATGAGAGATGAAAAATGAAGAGGAGAAAGCCTCTATTTATAGAATTTTGGGAGAGAAGAGGAGGGCTTGAATGATGTGAAATCTATGTGGCATCCACATAAGAGCCACATGAATGACACATAGGCTTGAAGGGATGGCTAATTTTGAGTCAAATATAACATTTAATATTGAGTGGCTCAAGAATTCCAAGTGGGGGGACAAAGGAGTTAATAGCCTTAAAGAGGAATGGGTGCCCATTTCGGAGAGAATTCTCCCATGTGGGTGAGCATTCCATTAGCCTTAAAAATGTTAGGAATTATCCTTTAAGTATGATCAGAGGACAGTTAGGTAGGGAAATATGCTTGGGAAGTGAGGTGATGGGAGTAGAGTAGGAATAGAGTAGGCTTAGGGTAGGTCTCTAGATTGAATTAATAGGTTTCTAGCTAGGGTTTTAGATTGTAATTCAAATTAGATTTGAATAAATCATAGCTTAGAAGAATTAGAGATATGGAGGGATTTTAATAAATATAAATTTATTAGAAGGTGATTTTGTGAGACAAATGTATTTAAATAAAATGCATTAGGATAGTATTTAAACCATTGATAAATACCAACTATGAAACTATTTAATTGATTGAATTAAATAGTTAGAGGAATAAGAGGAAATTTAATACTAATAATAATATTAATATTTTTGGACGTCTACATTTTGCCCCTCTTTGACGTGGAATCGCAAGTGACATTATGTCAAAGACAAGAAAATAAGTCGCCCCAGAGGAAGAGGGTTTCTAGGAGTCGTGCCGAAGTGACGAAGGTATAGGGTTGTGCCCCCTCGAGAAAAGAATACAAAAAATATGACGTTGTGGGATTTTCTCGAAAAAGGATGCAATGGGCAGGAGGAAGAGATAGGAGGGAATAAAGACAAGCCTTCTGAAATGCAACTAAGAATGCAAATGAAATGATGGAATTAAATGTAGCTAACTAGCTTTGGGGATCCATTTGTGTGTAAAATATGGAGAGCACATCCGATTTTGATATTGCAAGAGGAGGTATGCATCAAGTGTTAGAAAAAATAGATGACATAATTCCTTTCCATTGACTACATGCTCAAACAAAAGCACATTGCAAAAGATGCATGTGTCAATAGCCACCAGTCACAATGTACCAAGATATAGAAGATCGAGGTAGTGGTGAGTAGGTTTAAACTGACACAAAAAAGATAAAATCAATAAAGAAGGCCGCATGACCAAGTAGTCATTCACTCTAAAGTTCTTTCCATGAACAGGATTGGTGTGATGAAGGATTGGATAAGCCGACACCCGAAGGATGCATCCTGACGGGCAAAGATTGGATTTGATGTGATTAAGAGATATTCACTGGAAAAAGCTGGGAATAGAATGAGGAGAAAGGATAATTGGTCACAAAACTGATTTGAAAAACATGATCGCAGTCGCAAGAGTCAAAACATTACTGAAAATAAAAAAACTGAGCAATGTGGAAAGAAACAAGGCTTTATTCCAATATTTTTGAGAATATTCAATTTTTGTGAATTTTCTGGAAGTTTTGAATTTTTTGGATTTTTGCAATTTTTTGGAATTTTTGACGCATTTAGGTTGTATAATAGGACTAATAATACAAAAATATACAAGGGTGAGAAAATGGAGCGGGAAAAATGTGCAGGGAAAATGTGGGGCTATAAGAGGGACTGGGGGGCTTAAAGAAGGTCATTTGTGAATAGTGATTAAGAAAAATGAGAGCTCTAGAGAGAAAACATGGTGGACGAGAGGATGTTGGGGCAGTTGGGGGAGCACATTTGCACACACGGGAGACCCACGGAGCAACCATTACGGTGAGTGACTCAACCGAGACCTTGCATTTACTTTTGTTTAATTTTTTAACACTTTCTAGGTGGGTTAGGGGGCATTTAATGCGGGTAAACTAGGTTTCAAACTGGAGATGCTGGTTCCTGAACCGGCGTCTGTGAAGACGTCGATCCCTAGATCATCATCTTTGCAGACACCAATCCCCAAACCTACGTCTTCAAAGATGTCGGTACCGAACTGGAATCTTCAAAGATGTCAGACCCAGATCCGTATCTTCAGAGATGAAGGTCTGTGGGGGAAATAAGGCGGAGACCCCGGTGTAAGAACCAACATTTCTGGCTGAACCGGTGTCTGCACCCAAAGGGGTAGATGCCAAGGGGAAGGGAAATGAAGGGACCCAACGAAGGCTGGGGATGGGTCGGCAAAGGACCTAGGGATAATATGCCCAATTTTGGGAGGGGTTAGGCTAGGAATAGAAGAAATACGGGCTAACATGGTGGATTTTGAATTCTATAGGAGCAGTTCCCACCATTCGGATCTCAGGAGCATTGGCTGTCGATCATGGAGTTGGAGGCTCAGCTTACAGAGACAGACTGGGGATTGTTAGCAGTAGTTGGGTTGGATTATGTGCCCCATTGGCCTAGGCTATGAGTGTATAATGGGATGATGACTGCTTTAATTAAGCAGTGGCATAGTGATACGACTACATTCCATCTTCCTACTGGAGAGGCCATGATCACTCTCGAGGATGTCTGGCGGATTCTTTGAATACCGAATCGAGGTGTGATACCATAGTATAGGCTAGAGGATAGTGACCACTACATGGAGATCATATTCAGGAGGCCTATGAGGAGGATTCTAATATACAGGACCTGGATGCCCTAGTAGCCAATGGTTGACAAGAGACTGAGGTGGATAGCCCTATTTTTGGCAGGATTGATCGGGGGATGGATGCTAGCAGATTTTGCTGGGCATGGTTTTGGTATGGGGTGGTCTCAGGTACTAGAAGGGATGCTAGAGGAGGGCACGACCTATTTTTGGGGGTACATTGTCCTAGGATAGTTGTACCATGACTTACACATGGCTGTGTATCATAGGGTGCGCAACATGGGGATTGGAGTCACTCTACTATTAGTATGGGCATGGGAGCACATTACAGTGTTCCAGCCGATGAGAGTGTGAGAGGATTGGTAGCTAGGAGAGCCGTATGCATGTAGGTACAGGTTTTCATTGAGATATACCTCTGTTGGTCAAACCAGATACTAGCGACAACTTTTAGATGAGATCCAGGTTTTCTGTTGGACTCCATACAGACTTGTGAGCCATGGGGAGCCATGGACTGGCAGGCAGGAGTCAAGGATGGTTTTCAGGATTTTCTATACCTTTCTTATGTACAGATTTATTATTTTCTACTGGGGAGGACCATCCACCAGATAGAGAGATATAGACCAACTAGGTTCATGAGACAGTTCAGGCTACAGTAGGGGGTGGTGGCAGAGGATGATTTACATCCTCATGTCACTAGGGAGGTGGGCATGTGGGGGAGATACACTGATGCTCTCATAGTGAGGGCATCCTAGAGGACTATGGCATGGATAGACTTTGTGGTGCGACCAGATGTCATTGATGCAGGTATGACTGCCAAGTATGCAGCATAGTGGGTTGCGCACACACCTCTACAGCTAATAGACCCAGTGCAGGTAGCGGCCCATGACCAGCTGATAGGAGACATGGATGTCAATGATGGGACAGTTGTAGGAGATGGCACTAAGACCTCGACAGCAGGGAAAAGGAGGAGGCCACAACAAAGACGGGTTTGACCTCAGACAGAGGCATAGGCAGGGATTGGATCAGATCAGGGGCCACCAGGGGATGGGCAGGATCAGGGGCCACCACAGGGATAGGTACAGGCACCTCAAGTTCCAACACAAGTATAGCTACCATAGGGGTCACAAGGGCCCCTAGTAGGGTTCACAGCACAGGATACTCATGACACTGTCATTGCAGAGCAAGACAGTTTACAGACTGAGTGTGCGAGACTACGGGGGTTGCTAGGGATGGCGGAGGTATCAAAAGCCATCCTATAGACTAATATGACCTAGGTACATGGTTTACTAGCTGCAGAGACAACATAGGTGGATAGGGTTGAGGGTGCACTTGACACCTTACAGGGCATAGTTGACTTAGGAGAGTTCTCAATGGTGGCCCTGACTCGGGATGCGGCTGAGCTGCAGATTGTGATAGGTACACTTACAGGTCAGTTGGATACTCTCACCGAGAAGATGGATCAAGCCATAGAGAAGATTATTGCATTGACCATGGAGAGGGATGCGGCACAGAGGCAGGCCGAGGCTTATAGGACTAAGCGAGATATTGCTAGGCAGGTAGCCAGTGCAGGTGGGGCAGGACAGGTTGTGGCAGAGGCTTTCATAGCTCACAGAGATGCAGACAGGGTAGGCAAAGAGCCAGTCCACTATCAGGTGTTGTATCATCAGCTAGTTCCCAAGGGACAGAGATGAGAGTACTCAGAGAGGTCTTGATCACAGACCACAGGTCAGACTTCTGCATCTCAAGGATCCGTGGGGATGCCACCACGTCCACTACCAGGGCAAGGAGGTGGATCATCACATCCACCTGCATGATTCATCAGAGGATTATGTGACACATTTTTTCATTTTGAGATGTATATGTATATCAGCACCTCGGTGCATAGCTTATGTACTTTGTTGATGATAGACATTATATTTATGGACATTTGTTATATATATGATGATCGATGAGGACTCTATGATTTGATGTGATTCTATGCCTTGATCTATATGATGTTATGATGCATATGTTTATATGATTAATGACATGGATGATTACAGGATGTGACACATATGTATGACAAATTGTGTATGCAGGATGGTCTTTATGCTTATGTATATATGATGCATGACGGATGCAGGGCAGATGATGCTTATATGATGTGCTGACATGTGTGGATGCAGGATGTGATGTGATTTTATGATGTATGCAATGTATATGTTGATGTTTAATGAATATAGATGCAAGATGAATTTAAGATATATAATGAATCTAAATGAATCTCAACAATGCAAGACTAAAATGGATCAGAATGATTTAACAATGTAAGATGTAAAATGAATCTAAATGATTTAACAATGCAAGATGTAAAATATTGAATCTAAATGATTTAACAATGCAATATCATAACAATGAATCTAAATGATTTAACAATGCAAGATGTAAAACAATGAATCTAAATGATTTAACAATGCAAGACCATAACAATGAATCTAAATGATTTGACAATGCAAGATGTAAAACAATGAATCTAAATGATTTAACAATGCAAGATCATAACAATGAATCTAAATGATTTAACAATGCAAGATTTTAAAATGATTTTAAATATGCAATTAAATGATGAACTTAATACAACCGAATGATGACCAATACAATCTAATGATGAACCTAATGATGATTAATGCAATCTACTGATGAACCTAATGATGATTAATGCAATCTACTGATGAACCTAAAATAACACCAGATGTAATGGATGCGATGGATACAATGGGACTCATGTTTTTTGTGTGTGTCACAATTAATTGATGAACCAGCCAGGAGGACTATGAAGGACCAGGTAGGGAATGTTAGCATGACGACTCAGGATTTTAGTGAAATGGTGAGAAGTCTAGACACGTCACGAATATACAAGGACCAAACCAAATGATTAATTACAAGTGATTTGTATACAAAGGTTGCTACTGAGATTTGATTGGATCTTGTTATTTAATGCATGCGATAGTGTTAGAACACCCAGGGAATACAAGAAATGCTAAGGTTTGTGGAGAGGTAATGATGGCAATGGAGGGGAGTGAGATTTTGATAGATAATGGATCAGTCCACTATGTGTGATGCATGTTTCTAGGTTTTCATCACCCATACTTGTCCAAGGCGCCTGATTGCCAAGTTTTCACCATTGGACAAAATTTTTCTCTTTATTCTTTCTTGTGCTTTTTGATTTTTTGATGTTTTTGATGTTTTCCAAGCACCTGTTTGCTAGGTTTTCACTAGGACAACCATTTTTTCAGCTGAATTTTTCTACTTTTTTGAGATTTTTTTAGGACTGCTTTGCATTGTTTTTGTGCTTTTTTCAGGACTTTTTATACTTTTTATGGATTTTCTCATATAATTGGAATGAACAACGAGCCGTTAGGCATAGAAGAGCCTAAGATGAATGATGTTAATAGGATCATTCAATGGTTCTCCTTCAGGAGTGGAGATTTGATATGCCCCAAAACCGAAGCATGCAGTGACAACATAGGGGCCTTGCCAGGTGACTTCAAACTTACCTTTCTTTTCTTGATTAGTACCCACTTTCTGATTTTCCTTTAGCACAAGGTCCCCCACCTGGAAATAGTGTGGGTGGACCTTCTTGTTATAGTTTCTCTTGAGTCTATTTTGATAGACAATCAGGTGATCATAATCTTGCTAGCACTTTTCATCTACTAGATCAAGCTGTGTGAGTCGTGCTACACGGTAATCTTCATCATGAACCAGACCTCTTAGTGATACTCAGAGGGATGGTAGTTTGACCTCAATTGGTAAGACAACTTCAACATTGTAGACTAGGGAATATAGATTAGTGCCTGTAGGAGTATGGTAGGAAGTGTGATATGCCCAGAGGGTAGGATTGATCTGGATATGCCAGTCACGACCACTATCATTGACAACTTTCTTGAGGATTTTGAGGAGGGTCTTTTTAGTTGCCTCAGCTTGGCCGTTACCTTGAGGGAAATATGGACTGGAGAAACTGTGATGGATATGGAGGCGAGCACACTAATCACTGATGTTTTGATTTTCAAATGGTGTTCTGTGATCTGTGAAGATAGTGGAGGGTATTCTGAAGTGGTAGACAATGTGATAGAGGATGGATTTGGATATTTGGACACTCGTAGTGAGGGTGACTGGGATTTCTTCGACCCACTTTGTAAATTACTTTGTTGTAGTTATGATATATTTGTGGCCTTCAGAAGAAATGGGAGTAATCTTACCAATGAGGTCAAAACCCCAACAAGAGAAAGGCCAAGGAGGTGCAATAGGTCTGAGGTCCTGTGCTGGAGCATGGATCAGATTAGCATGTTGTTGGCAAGGTAGACACTTCTTGACAAACTCACAAGAAGCATGTTCCATTATAGGCCAATAGTACCCTGTATGCAAAATTCGCTTGGCTAGGACCATGCCACTTGTGTGGGCACCACAGATTCCAGCATGTACTTTGTGTAGATCCTGGGTGGCTTTGTTTTCATCTAGACACCTAGAGAGAACATTGTGATTTCCTCGACAATAAAGGGTGTTGGATACAAGGGTGTAGTGGGAAGATCTGGGAATAAAGTTTTGGCATTGGGTTGTAGTGAGATGAGGAGATATGATACCATTTTTTAGGTAAGCCTCAATATTGTGGTACCACGGGTATTGGGAACCAACCAAGACACATACGTCATTTGATTCATCATTATCATAAGTGGGAGCATGAAGTTTCTCCACTAAGAATCCATATTGTGGAGACTCATAAGGAATCTCTAAGAGGGAGCCAATTGTAGCCATTGCATTGACAACCTTGTTCTACAAGTGTGGTACTTGTGTTATCTGCAAGTGGAGGAACTGCTCTTTCATCTTGTCAACCATCTACTTATATGGCATTAATTTGTCATCCTTGGTTTGATACTCATCTAAGACCTATTTCATGATGATTTTGGAATCACCAAAGACATCTAAATCAGTGATGTTCCATTCTATAGCCATGTAGAGCCCTACGATTAGTGCCTCATATTCTACAATGTTGTTCATGCAGGGAAATCCCAATTTGAATGACATAGGTATGTAGTAACCTTGAGGTGTGACAAAAAGTATTCCTGCCCCTACACCATGAGTTGTGTAGGACCCATCAAAGTAGAGTTGCCAAGTAGGTTTCTCTTCTATCACACATAAATGCTCATCTGGAAATTTTTTGATTAGGGGATAAGCATCCACCAACGGGGCTTTTACTAGTTGATCGGTGATGACTTGCCCTTTAATGGATTTTTTGTCTACATATTGAATATCAAACTCACTTAACAACATAACCCATTTTTCCATTCATCCTATGAGAGTAGTCTTGGAGAGTAGATGCTTGAGAGGATCCACTTTTGAAATGAGCTTGGTTGTATGACTAAGAATATAGTGGCAAAGTTTTTGAGTAGCGAAGACCACTGGCAGACATGATTTTTCCATAGGTAAATAATTGATCTCATAACCCACTAAGGTCTGACTAATGTAATAAATAGCTCTTTATTTTCCTTCATCATCCAACTGAGCAAGGAGTGCCCCTAGTTTTATTGTAGTAGTAGAAATATATAGGATGAGTGGTTAGCCGGGTACAGGTGGTACCAAGATAGGTGGCTTAGAAAAATATTATTTGATCTTGTCAAAACTCTTCTGACACTGAGGATACCATTTGAATGTGTTATCTTTTCACAAGAGATGAGTGAATGGTTGGCACTTGTCTACTAGTTGAGAGATAAAATGATGCATAGATTGTAGCTTTCCTTGGAGGCTGTGCAGTTGTCAGAGTGTTTTTGGTGGAGGCATCTCTATGATAGCTTGTACTTTATTTGGATATATTTCACTGCCTCATCTGGATACAATGAACCCAAGATGTTTTCCTGATGTGACCCCAAAGACACACTTCTTAGGGTTGAGCATTAGGCAATAGTGTCCAATCTTGTCATAGATGCATTCCAAAACGTCTAGGTGATCTTTCCTTTTTACTGATTTTGCCAAGATATCATCTACACAGTCTTCAATAATCTTGTGAATCATGTCATAAAAAATGACAATCATGGCCCTTTGATAGGTTTCCCCAGCGTTCTTCAAGTCAAAAGGCATCATATTATAGAAGAAGGTGCCCTAGGGGATCATGAATGTTGTCTTGTGCTGATCTTGTTCTGCAATACGGATCTGATTATATCTGGAAAAGCCATCCATGAGTGAAAACATCTCATGTCCTACTATAAGGTCCATGATCATGTCTATGTTGGGTAGTGGGAAATCATCTTTGGGACATTCCTTGTTGAGATCTTGGAAATTTGTACATATCCTGATTGATTTGTCAGGCTTAGATATGGGCACCGTGTTAGAAATCTAGTTAGAGTAGTCAATGGCATGGATGATCTTGGCTTGGAGTAACTCTCTAGCTCTGCTTTGACAAGTAGTACCACTTTAGGGTGCATCTTTCTGAGATTTTTCTTGACAGGTTTGATGTTTGGGTCCACTACTAAATGGTGAAAAACTAAATTGGGGTCTAATCCTGGCATGTGGAAATAAGACCATGCAAAATTATTGATGGATTCCTTCAAGAGAGTGACAAGATATTGTTCTTCTTCTTTAGTCAAAGATGCTGCAATGTATGTGATAGCGAGATTCTCTTTGGTGCCCAAATTGACAGGTTTTGTTTCTTCAATGAGAATCGATGACTGTTCAGGCCTGTAATCTAAGATTAGAGGAAGAGGAGAATCTTCATCCTCTGGCGCCTTAGGGAGGTTTTCACTAGGGGATACGCCCTTTGTTTTTACTATTTATGATCAGATAGGGCCCCAGAGGGGTTTTCGCTAGGGGATTGATTTTTCTCTTTTTTTGTTTTTGTTTTTTGCTTCATTTTTATGGCTAAAGTTCTCCTCTTACCCAAAGTATGCCTTTGGGTCAAGTTTGTAGACATATGCCGAGTCTTTCCCCCAGTCATTTCTTTGTTCAATTTCTCCCATAAAACTTAGGAGCGCTTCCTCACTTTGGAACTCGTCAATCTGCACGACACTTGGTTGGTCCCCGTCTATGAGTTCAGGATGGCAGAGGGGAAGGTCAATGAAGAGAATGGAAAGTTGGTGTAGGAAATAATTTCCCAGGAAGGTTTCATCATCAAATACATCATCATAGGCTCTCACAACTTTATCTTTCAGGACATCTATGATGTCAGCGATTTTGCCTAGAGAGGGATAATAGGCATAGATGTTCTCATTGGTGCCCCCATTCATGTCAGAATCCATACCAAGGCCTAGGTGCTTTCTCATCAGGTAGGTATAATATGATCTTTCATTCCTTTCTCTTCATAACTGAGACCATCTCCTTGGTATTTTCATTTTTCTATCACTAGCTTGTGAGTTGTAGGGTACTTACCTTTGAAGTAATTGAGGCGACTTGTGTCTTTGGGTGGTGGATCCTTATAGAGCCATTGGTTGATGTTTGGTGACATTTCTTGGCCACTCAAAGTACCATTTCAGATAAAATTGGTAGGACCAAATTGTAGCGGCTTGTTTGTCTTTGGTTATGTCTTTCTTGGATTAGGTTGGCGGCCTTGAGTGTGTGGATTGACTGGCAGTGCTCCAACTGCGAAGGCATCAGATAAGTTGTACACGCCAGAACCTTTATTGTTGATCTTGAACATGGAAAGGGTGGAAGAGAGGATTGTTTCTGGGTCTGAGTGGGTTCGAGATGAATTGGTGATAGAGGTGCCAATGTCAATCTTGGGATAGTGATTGTAATGTGGGAAGGATGTTTCCAATGCATTGCAGTATGCAAAGGGTTTGGGATCCACGTGGATGGTGATCTTAGTGCCGTTACATGGGAATTTGATGCACTGATGGTAGGTGGAGGGAATGACTTGCATACAATGAATCCATGGGTGTCCAAGGAGGATGTTGAAGGGAAGGTCAAGATAAACAACATGACATACTGTATCTTGGATAACAGGGCCCACTTGGATGGGTAATGAAATGGTGCCTTCAAAAGTCCATTCTATATTTTCATATGCCTTGATTGTGATGACATCATTTTTTATATCAGCTTAAGTGCAACCCAACTATTTTATGAATTTTAGAGTACACAAATTTAAGGCCGAACCATTATCTTTGATGACCCGTTTGATAGAAAAGTATTTAACCATGACAGCAATACGGAGGGGAAGATTATGATCAGGTTCTTCGGTGGGTACATCTGTTGGTTAAAAGGAGACCCTAAAAGATGTAGATAGGTGTTCGACAAGGTTATGGAATTCAGTGAGGTTGATGTTGCTGGGAACACGTGATTCTTGTAGGGCTTTATTGATTATCTCTTGATAGGTGGGTGAGGTGCGGAGAAGATCTAGGATAGAAATTTGGGCAGGAGTATTCCTTAGTGTTCCAAAATTTTGTATTGAGTACCAACTGATAGGACGGTACTTGCACCTGAAACTATTATTCTGCCTCGATGAGTGGTAACTATGCATTGTTTATTGGCACCCTTGACATGGATGACATTGATGGAGGACTAGACTTGGGATATGCAGCCGATGAGATTATCGTAGTTGACATATGCATTTGTATAATCTTTTCTATCAGCAGTTTCCCCTTGCTTACCCTTCCCCTAATCGGAGGATTGAGTAGGATTGCTTGGGCCTTTACCTGAGGTGTGTTTAGGGAATGCATTTTGATAGATTTTAAGGCCTGCATTTGTCAATGGTTGGGAAAGAGAGTCCACTTCGATCTCTTTGTGGTTGATGAGATCCTGAATGTAATGTTTTAGCTTTATACATTTGAGGGTGGTGTGTCTCTTAACACGGTGATACTAAAAGTACTCATTATCTTTATACTAGGAAAGATTAGGTGTTGAGTCATCAAATGGTTGTGTTTTAGGATACACGGCTTGGTTAGCTTGGACCATTCTGCAGAAGATGACATCTATGGGTTCACCCAAAGGGGTAAACATGCGTTGTGGCACATTCGAAGTGTGAGACCTTTGTTGTCCATGTGGGACTTATATAGAATTTTCATGGTTCGTAGGACCTTGGTAGTTGGGTTGATATAATGTCCTTGGAGGGGGATAGATAGTCATGCCTTGAGGGCGCATGTTTTGCTGGTAAGTCTATTGGGGATACGTGGGAGTGGGTTGTTGATACATGGGAGGGGGTTGAGAGTACATTGGTGGTGCTTGCTGATAAGTTTGGGTAGGTGCATTAGGACCGGCTACCACAACTTCAATGTGTTTGGTGTCAGTGGCTCCATCAGTTACTGCATTCTTGTTCTTGTTCCAGTACCGTGATCGATCATTATTGTGTTTGTCAGGCTGGGATTCTTTGTAGTGCTTGATGGCACCATCTTCTATAAGACCTTGTTCAAGATCCATGCCTTTGATTTTGATGTCTTGATAAGTTTGTATGCAATTCATGTGCATGTTATAGGCGAGCTTAGGATGGAGGTTTTTAATGAAGATTTTAATAAGATGTTGCTCGGGGGGGTTGATAGGCCAACCTTGTAGTGAGCCCTTTCCATCATTGAAGGTAATCTGCCAGGCTCTCTCCTCCCTTTTGTTTAGAATTACATAGATCAAGGAGTGAGAGTTCATTTTCAACGTTATGTGTGTATTGGGCCATGAACTAATTAAATAATTTAGTGAAAGTAGAGACTGTGTCGTATGGGTTTTTATAGAACCACTCAAGAGTAGTTCCTCCTAAGCTCTTGGGAAATAGCCTCATGAGGAAATTATCGCTATAAGCCACTTCTTTACATGCCATGTAGAATTCTTTCAAGTGCCTCAAAGGATCTCCCTTCCCTTGATATTTATCAAATTTGGGTGTCTCAAAGTGCTTGTGGAAGGGTATGGAAGTCATAGATTGATCAAATAGGTAAGGCCATACTTCTTCAAACTTGAATGTTTTAGCCTCGATACCTTCTTTTAGCTCCTTGAGAGCATTCTTCATTTCTTCCCATTCATGATTGATTTGTGGGGAGGGATTATTAACCTCAACTATATGGGTTCCTTGAACCTGATATGGATCAAATCATGAATATGGGCCGGGGATTCTGTGAGGGATATTATGGTGTTTGATATGACGGTTGTTGGTTAGCGTATATGGGTTGTGGTGGAAGCTGTGGCTGAGGGTAATATTGTTGTGGAGGAGGTGGTAGCGCTTGATAAGCTTGTTAAAACTACTAGAAGTATGCTTGTATTTTTTGAGGTGATGGATAATTGGGTTGAGCTTTTTGCACACCTGTATAGGGTGGAGGATAGGTATTATGTGGTAGAATGCCCCGAGTGGCTGTAGCGAGGTAATTGGTGTTACTGGGAATACTGAATTGCTATGGAGGTGGAATGGTTTGTGATGCAGTGGAAGATGGCATGGCTAGGTAGTTGGTGGAATGAATTTGTTGTTGCTGCATGGGTTGGATAAAAATATTAGTAAACTATTGCAGTGATTGTGCCATGAAAGGATTTTCCCCCTGCATTTGTGGTTACAGCTACAGTGTAACTTGGAGGGTGGACTGCGCAGCTGTAAAGGGGTTGATTTGTTGCTATTGTGCTTGGGATGTGAATGGGATGGTAATTTGTTGTTGTGGTTGTTGTTGTTGGGATGGTTCATGGATGGATAGTTGTTGCTAAATAGGGTGTTGTTGCTATTGGATTGGTTATTTTTGTTGCTAGATTGGTTGTTGTTGTTGTTGGATTGGTTATAGTTGTTGTTGGATTGATTGCTGCTGTTGCTAGATTTGTTGGATAGGTTGTTGTTGTTGGATGGGAATTTGGGGTATGACGAAGGGATTGGTAGATGATTGTTGCATGGGGAGATTTTGGTTGATTTGCAGTTGAGGTAGAACTATTGGTGCACATTGCGGTTGCATTTCTAGTGGAGAGGGGAAAGTGTACCCTTGTGGAAATAAGGGTTGGTTATAGGCGTTGGTAGGTGGCATGCCTGTAGTGAAGAAAGGTAGAATAGGCATGGAGACTTAGGTTCTTTGATGTTGCAAACTGGTTATTGCACTTTGAATGGGCTGAGTAGGGATGAGTGGAATGGTGGTTTGCTCTATTCTAACAGGTGGTGGTGGAAATTGTGCCACAAATGTTGGGAATTTTGATAAAAGTGGAGCGGCTTTGGATGGAGGAGGTGCCTATGTAGTGATAGGGGGTATTATTTGTGTTGTTGATGTTAGATCAAGAGGTGGGGCTCCTAAGGTAGATGAAGGTGTTGTGTGCATGATGGAGAGTGGGATGGAAGGTTGAACTACTTGTGCAATAAGAGTTCCCACCTATAGGGCTCACTGAAGTGGATCAAAAACTTTGTTTCTAGTAGGATGAGGGTGTTCCCTTAGAAGTGCCATAGGTCATGTGACAAGTGTGGGTATAATCCAAGGTGGGAGTTGAAGTCCTTTTTGTTGAATGTCCAAGAGTACCTGATTGCTATTACGTCCACTCATGGCATTCACTATGTGGACATGTCCTGGATGATTGATAAATGTTTCTATGGTACTCATGGTAGGAGTCTCATTAGTATCTACCCAGATGTGCTCAATTTTTTTGTTGGGCTGAGGCACATCAGTAACCATGGCATTAGTGTTGTTAGTCGCAGGATTAGATGAACTAGCGGCAAGATTAGGGTCCATGTTCTTCCTCTTCTTAGTGGCTCATGTGATAGGTGGCATGAAATGACTACCTTAAGAGGATATGAGATGCAAGATTTAATGCAAGGATGTGCTTAGGAAGCTAAGGATGATGGAACTAAGACTAGGATGCATCTAGGATGATGAATATGCTCCTATGGATTAAGGATAACTTGCTGTATGCAAGGATTAAGGGTTGCTTTCCCTAGTGTAAGATCAAGTGGATGTGATTATCTACCTAAGATAAACTTGTGATCTTTGATGGATGGGATTCTCTACTAATGCGAACCAACATTTTGATCAAGGTGATGAGGTTGCAAAGGCAAAGGGGATTATCCTAAACAATGCTTAGTAAAGGACACTTAAGGATGGGGGTTTGATTAAGATGTAGGTTTCAAGAAACTCAAAAGGGGATGTAGTACCAAGTGAAGGATGTAATTAAGGATGCTTTGGATGATGATTAAGATGATGCTAGGTTGACTAGGATTGGATTGGATTATGCTAGGGTGAGTTTGTGATGTGCTTCTAAAGATGACAACCTAAGGGAGGTTCTAAAATACAAGCTAAGTAAGCTTAAGAAGAGGAGGAATGTTTGTTTGTTATGGTGAACCAACTAGTCATATTGCTCAAATCTGAAAAAAACAACATTTAGATCATAATTTCCCATAAAGCAAGCAACCTTGTTGTTGTATATCACTTTGTCAAATTGTTCTCATTTATGGGTTTATTGCTTGATGGAATCAACTATGTGTTGGTACTTGTTAGCCTCTCGTTTTGTATTCTTCTGTTCTCTGTATACGGGAGGCAATGGATTTTTCACCTTCTTATACTTCTTGGAATCAGTCATGTCCTATAAATAGATCTGACTTTGGATGAATAATTGGAGGTTTTAGGACATATCTCATAAAAGACCAAATTCTAAAAATTGGAGCTCACGGTAATCTGTAAAAGGACATTGTTTTTTATGATTTGGCACATGTTTGACTTTTGTCTGATTTTCAATAGGTTTGTTCCATGGCAAGAAGCAATTTCAACACAATCAAATCAAAAAATAACATGCATGGGTTTGAAGACAATCTAACAAGGGACAAAGAAACCTTGAAGGATACAAACAAGTGACAAATTTGGTTGTTCGGTATTATGTTCGTGTTTTGGATTTTGCCAATGTTCTTCAAACACTTAAAGCACAATTCTACCTAAGGAGTTGGCTTCAAATGAAATATTATAGACCCATTTCTTGGTATTCCTTTAGCTCACATAGTAGTGTCACCCCCAAAAGGGCGCCTGTGTTTTTGCCTTTTTCCAGGTATTGTTGTCATGCTACGAAGATCTCTTTCACAATAAAATACCTTGGGACACATATGATAGGGATCTTGGGGGGAGATTCTTCCCTCCCCTTGCGCTATAATAAATCACCGTTCGAAGGTAAATTGGGTAGTTTCTATGCTTAGAGTGTTTAGCAAGTGTCTCCATTTGATTGTATCCTCTATGTCTGCGCAAGCATGATTCAGGCGTATAGCCCCATAGAGTGTCTTGAAAAAAGTGGTCACGTAAACGTGATTGAGACCGTGAGGCCGCACTTAAGTTAGATGAGAGCTGAGTATAAGCTCAAATGTCAATCGACTCCCAAGTCTTTAACCCCAAAGATTAAATTTGATTAACTTGAGTTAGAGTGGTGTGGCTTACACCTTGTTCTCACATGGGTCATTCTCGGGAGATTTTTTCCTCGATCGACAGGCCCATCTAAAGTATTAACTCTTTGAAGCAAATTGAATTGGTGACAAAAAGGAGTCTGGATTTATGATTTTCCCACAAGGGGAAAAGAGCATACTTTCCTATCTAGTATCATTTTCTCTGCAAACACGGAAGACAAGTTTGTTCTTTCCCAAAAATTTATTTTTTTAACACAAAGCAAGTGCATCTTGGTTTTTGATCTTCCCAAAAGGGAAGAGAGAACAATCACCTAACACTTTCTTTGATTTAGATAATAAAATATCCCTAATTATGCTAGGTGCCTAAGAAAATTATTGCAAACATGATCGTTTGGTCGATGTTGATTTGAGGCAACCTGCAAGAAAAATGTGAGTAGTTTTTGAATTTACTTCTTTGACCAGCGGGGCTGCAAGACATCTGATTAGTAGTTTCAAAATATTAGCCTTTAACAATAGTTATCACCAAACCACTCAAGATTTGTTAGAAAAATGATCAAAAATAGTTTGTCAGAGTGCAGACGTTGATTCAGGGCATAGACGCTGGTTTTGTGTTTTAGCTCAAAAAATGATAGAATGTAGGAAAATAAACCAGAAACACAGAAAGTCCAAAAATTGTTATACCAGTCGGAGATGTTGATTTATTAAACACAGACGCTGATCGATGCTTTTCTGAACTGGCATTTGTGTAGACGTCAAAAACTGAATCAGTATTTTTGCAGACGCTGCTATACTTGCAAGTTCACAAAACACAACAAAAATAGCAAACAAAATTACTTTTTCTTCTTTCTTAGTCTTCAAATTGATTAAATTCAGCCATTTTTAGATTATCATAACATTTAAAAGCTATTTTTCTTTAATAAATTATCAAGATTCATTCCCTTAGTAATATTTTCACATTATAACTACTTGTTAGATTGACTTCTGCTAAAAAACAGAATGCTTAAATACTGAAAAGCAGTGGAAAAGACAAAAATATTGACAAATGAGAACTTATGTTTGAAAAAATTAGAAATAAAAAATTCTAGGTGGAGATGCCGGTTCAGGGCATAGATGCTAATTTAGCGCAGACATCGAATGGTATTTCACAGAGAACCAGCGTTTGCACAGACACCTCTATGTAAAATGTAGACGCCGATCCAGGAGCCTGGCAAGTTTTAGAAGAAAAAAGACAAGAAGTTAGAATGGTTTTAGGGACGTGGGTCCCAATGGGCATGCCAGAATGTGTATGAGGAAATCTTCAATCTATTGGGAGTAAGCTCAAACATAAAACGTTAGCGGGTTAGCACATATAAATCATGAAATAAGCAAGAACCAACAAGAAATCTTCATAACATTGGATTGAGATAAAAAAAAGCTATTGCACCCTATATTACTTGTTTGATTTTCTCTTTTAGATTGGATTTGAATGTGCTCTCTCAAACACAAATGGGGTGGATCCCCAATGCAATGCAACTATGAATGCAAGATTGGATGAAAAAAAGAGATTCAAGAACTAGTCTCAAATCCTTCTCAAAGATGATATTCTAAACTATGAAAATGATATGCAAGACAATTGAAAGAAACTATGATTCATTAACCATTATCCTAGCATGTAACTTCTAAATTATTTAAGCATATAAGCATGAAAAATAGAAATGAAAATCTAAAGCAATTCTAGCATAATAAAAATGCACAATGAGAGATGAAAAATGAAGAGGAGAAGGCCTCTATTTATAGAATTTTGGGAGAGAAGAGGGGGGCTTGAATTATGTGACATATATGTGGCATCCACATAAGAGCCACATAAGGGACACATAGGCTTGAAGGGATGGCTAATTTTGAGTCAAATATAGCATTTAATATTGAGTGGCTCAAGAATTCCAAGTGGGGGGACAAAGGAGTTAATAGCCTTAAAGAGGAATGGGTGCCCATTTTGGAGAGAATTCTCCCATGTGGGTGAGAATTCCATTAGCCTTAAAAAGGTTAGGAATCACCCTTTAAGTGTGATCAAAGGACAGTTAGGTAGGGAAATATGCTTAGGAAGAGAGGTGATGGGAGTAGAGTAGGAATAGGTTTCTAGGTAGGGTTTTAGATTGTAATTCAAATTAGATTTGAATAAATCATAGTTTAGAAGAATTAGAGATATGGAGGAATTTTAATAAATATAAATTTATTAGAAGGGGATTTTGTGAGACAAATGTATTTAAATAAAATACATTAGGATAGTATTTAAACCATTGATAAATACCAACTATGAAACTATTTAATTGATTGAATTAAATAGTTAGAGGAATAAGAGGAAATTTAATACTAATAATATTAATATTAATATTTTTGGAGGTCTACACTTAGAATTCATTAATTGAAGATACACCTTCTTAGCCACATCCTAAGGGGTATCATGGTAATCTAAGGAAGGTGTTGGGAGAAGAACATGAAGAGGAGGGCGCCGATCAAAATCAACCACCTTAAATTGAGATAGAAAAAATCCTAGACCATGCCTATCTTTCTTAGGGGATAGATGAACCGGATATTTAATACCATTTTCATTAACACAAAGCCCTAAACCCTTATAACCTTGTTTAGCCACCATATTGTATCTGGTAGTGTACTTATCTTGTAAAACTTCTGCAGGAGGTGATTGTTTATGGTGATCATGAGAAAATGTTGTGTAAGCTGGAATGATAGGTTTAGAAGAAGTTCCTTTTCTCTTCCCTTTAATATCATCATGAATTGGATAAGAAGGGGAAGAAAATCAAAGAATTCTTGCACATCTGCATCATGAACCATAGTTTGAGCCCCATTATAAGTGTGGGAAGAACTAGGGATAGAAGATGGAGAAATAGGAGTGGGAATATTAGGAATTGGATTAGGAAGGATAGGATTATGATTAGAAAGATTAGGAACTAGATTAGTAAGTATAGGATTAGGATTAGGATTAGGAAGATTAGAAAATGGGGTATCATATACCAAATTCTTCACATAATCCAAAAGAGAAATAAGTCCGCTACAAAAATTCTTAATGAAAGTCTTGAAAGTAGGAAGGCTAGTATTAGTCAATCTCAAAATAGCATAAGCGAGTGAAACATGAGGAGTGAAAAACATAATGAAATGGATGATACTCTCATTAACATCATAAGTACTATAAAGAGATTCTAAGAGAAGAATAAAGAGAAAAATAATCATACCCCAAAGCATCTAAAAGATCTTCATAGTGAATAAAATGCAAGAAATGTTTTTGTATTTATATGAATATGTAGATTTTTTTTATATTTTAAAATGAAAGAGAATAAAAGAAAAATAATCTAATATGTATACAAAAGCTAGTCTCTAAGGAAAAGAGGAAAATAATCTAACACCAGAAAGAAAGAGTTGTCTATCGCAGGTTCACCAAAATGTAAGATATATATAGGGGGGTTAAAGTGTGTGTGTGTGTGATATGTGTGGCTTCCTAATCCAAGATAAGGAGATCCCAATTGATTAACTGAAAGGAGATGATTAATGCAAAAAGGAATCAACTGGTTATGGATAAAGAGAGGAAGAGGGTCTGATTTCTCAATTATAAATTAAAACAATAGATCTAAAATATTAAGATGAAATGAAATAATTATCTTGAAATGTAGTAGATCTAGAAATTGCTATTTACTGGTGTTTGTATCAGGGATCTGGAAATTTTGCAACCAGATTTGGAATAGAAACACAAAGAAGGAGAAAACCCAAAGATATTTTTCCTTTCTGTGCCAGGTTGACCTTGACCTAGATGCAGGTCAACCTTGACCCCTTTAGGTCAACCTTTACCTACCTTGCTCTGATAGAAATTCTATTTGCGGATCTCAAAAGTTGGCCAAAAAGGGTATCTGAATATTCTCTGTAATTTGTTGTCATGTATTTGTACCTGCAAGAAAAATGGTTTTTTTTGTTGGGGGAGGGTTTTCCTTACTCAAACCCCAATTTAGGAATTAACCTTGAAATAAATAATTGAAATGGATAATGCTAGCAAGTAATAGAAGTAGATCTAACAATGAAGCTATGATATTCAAATAGATATGCAGTTATATTTCAAATGTAAACAAGTATGTTGATATGAAAGCTTAGACTCAACATTAGAAATCATAAATCTAAATCAAAACCTCCATGATTGTATGCTTGGAATCAACCTTGAAGGAATAATGAATGAATCTTGAGGATGCCCAAAGGATCTTCAAGGAAGATCACACCACCATGATGGATAGATCTAGGGTTTGAATGATGAATCTTGAATGCTTGAACCAAATCCCTTCAAAGGCTTAAATGCTTGAGTCCTTGATCTGCAATGGGGAAATTGAAATGCTTGAGAAGAAGACTTGAAAACCTTGATTGAACACTTGGGAGCTTAAAGAGCATGTGGAACAATGGATGCTTGAAAGTAGATGATAATGCATTTTTCTCCAAGTAGATGATTATTGCCTCTTAGAGAAAATGAGAGGAGAGAGTTTCCTTATATACAAGTCTAGGGAACAAAATTCTAGAGAGGCCAACATAGGAGAATTAAATTATAATTAGACCTATACCCCTAGAAGTGGACCTATATTAAATATATTTTAAGAATCGTTACTTCATAACCCAAAATAGCTGACCCAAAAGTGGGAAAATGAACTTTTGAGTGTCCCCCCGCATTTGGCAATCTTTCCAATTGAAAAGGGGAACCTGGGTCAAGATCAAGGTTGACCCTGACCTAGGTCAGGGTTGAGGTCGACCTTGACCTAGGTCAGGGTTGAGGTCAACCTTGACCTAGGTCAAGGTTGAGGTTGACCTTGACCTAGAAAAGTAACCTGGGTCAAGATCAAGGTCGACCCTGACCTAGGTCAGGGTTGAGGTCGACCTTGACCTAGGTCAAGGTTGAGGTTGACCTTGACCTAGGGAGCCAGGACTTCTGGAAAATATGCCATGTGGGGTAAATAGTGCCCGGAGAGGCTCAATCAAGGTCCTAAATAGGCACATGAGATGGAAAAGGGGAATAAATGAGAGAACAATGTGATGATGGCCCAAAACACCCCCTAAGGATGGATAAATAGTCTTAACATGGAAGCGATTCCATTTTAAGATGATGCACAACAAAACTGACTTCATCATCAAAAGATTAGGGGCATAGCAGTTTCCTTTGATCAAGTTGGGACTGTTGGATAGAAGGATTCAATGCTAAAAAAGACACATATCTATGCATAAAAATTCTCATATCTTTATCAATCTTGTAGAAGCTTCGTACTGACCTTTGTTCGATCAAGTTCAGAGTAAGTATTATCAATTCTTGTTCGATCAAGTTCAGAATTGATACCTCACAGCTCTTAGCAGCTTTGTATTGACCTTCGTTTGATCAAGTTTGGAGTTAGTATTATCAATTTTGATTCAATCAAGTTCAGAATTGGTACCTCACAGCTCTTAGTAGCTTCGTACTAAAATTTGTTCAATCAAGT
Organism: Thuja plicata; assembly: GCA_018584345.1. Taxonomy (NCBI): domain Eukaryota; kingdom Viridiplantae; phylum Streptophyta; class Pinopsida; order Cupressales; family Cupressaceae; genus Thuja; species Thuja plicata. The sequence continues at coordinate 388,033 of MU228474.1, read as the reverse complement.
TTGGAGTTAGTATTATCAATTCTCATTAGATCAAGTTTAGAATTGATACCTCATAGCTCTTAGTAGCTTTTTGTATTAATCTTGTATTGATTCTATACTGATTTTGTATCCATGAGGTACTGATATTTATAGACATTTATATTAATCACCATTTGTGGAGACTTGCGATCATCCATTGTACTCAGACATATGAAATATGAGATGCTCTATTTATGACATGATTCTATATGATGTGCAACTTATTTCTATATGCTTTGTATATGTTGATGCACTTTATGAGATGCTTTATGGTTACATGCATTTTATGTGATTCTATTATGCAGACTCTTAGATGTATGATATTTTCTTTCTTATGTTACTCGCATATGTATGCAGGATGGCTCTTATGATGAATGCATATCTGTATGATCTATTGATGATGTATGCAATTTTTTTCTTTTCTTTTCTTTATACAATAAATGAATGCAAACCTAAAATGTACCATGTGTTTGAGTAAATGCATGTGCTATTTAGAAGAAAGTTAGTAGGAAAATGGTTGTGATAGGAATGAACTAAATGAAAGATGGAGTGATGAAACCAAGTCATTGCCATGTTTTCCAATTTTATTCATCATTGCACCTTATTATGAAAAGGAAGAGACTCAAATGCACCTAGATATTGACCATCTGGATACCGCTATAATCTATGATAACAAAAAGTAAAGAAACTAGATAGAAAGAAAATCAAATGCACCTAGATATTGACTATTGGATAACACTACGATCTATGTTTTGTAAAGAGAGAGAACCAAATGCACCCAGATATTGATCATCTGGATACTACTATGATTTTTTATCAGCATAATAAAATTACCAAAGAGAAAACCAAATTCACCCAAATATTGACCATTTGGATACCGTTATGATTTCTTGATAACAAAAATTAGATAACAGAGAAGGATTGTTCAATTCTTTTCCAGGGGTTAGCTCAGACCGTGGAACTGCGTGACTTCCAGATATGTGACAGCTCCTACCACATTTATCTTGAGTCACCATTGCCCTAGAATTAAATTGAAACATTCCCCAAACAAAATTCAAAGGAAACAAGATCATGATCCATCATAGCTACTCTCATCACTCAGTGGTATCCTTGAGTAGCGTAAGAACATAATCGTGAAAGATAAACTGGTAACTAATTGACACGACTGACCTAGTTGAAATAGTTTATTGTTCCTTGATTTCTTGATTTTCTTATGCTTGATTGTGTCTTGTTTGAGGAATGGATGACTCATATAAGACTGATTTGTCTGGTTTGAGTATATTTATCACCCTATAAGACAATTGATAGTTTTATTGAAGATTGATTGATTAATTTGATTGTTGATAGATTGGATTTCTGATAAAGTTGAGTCATATGAGTCCATTGTTGATTGGCGAAGCTCATGATTTTAACATTTGATTGATTGTTTGATCACCATTCTCTTTTTGATAATAGAGTTGGTTTATTGCTGATATTTTTGCAATATTTGATTTTTTTTATGTTGATTGATTTTTTCAAAACATTTTTCTCTTTTTGGGATTTTTGATGACTTTTTAAAGATTTTTAGGGATTTTTTCTAGAATTTTAGAATTGCCCCCTAGTCTAGTGAACCAGTGCAATTCATGGACATGTGTGATGCTCAAAGGGGATTTCACTTCTAAAAATAAGCTTGGGTACTCAATCTTGCATGCGGGGAGCACAAGATTTGATCTTTCGGAGTTCATTGATGGCGAAGTGAGATTTGAACACTTGGCACCCGTTTACCAGGTTTTCACCAAGGTACCTGCACCCTAATAGTGCATGTTTTTCTAGGTTTTCATTGAGAGAGAAAGTTTGTTTCTCTTTACTTTTCTCTTTTTTATGAATTTTTTTGTTGTCACCAAGGTGCCTGTTTGCCAGGTTTTCACCAAGGTAACCTTTTATTTATTTATTTATTTTTTTTGTATTTTCTAGATATTAGATATATTCCCTTGACCTTGAGACCTTAGGTGTAGAACCTTTTAAGGTGCATGATGTTGATATAACTAGGGATTTTATCTCCTTCTTGAGTTTCCAGTTGATATGCCCCACTGTTGCATGATGTTATGATGGCGTAGGATCCTAGGCAATTAGGTTTGAACTTTCCTGGTTTAACCCTTTCTGCTTGGTTCTTTTGATTCTCGATGAGGATGAGATCTCTTACCTCAAAGGTTCATGGTTTCACCTTCTTGTGATAGTTTCTTATAAGGTGATTCTGATAGCCTTGTGAGTTATTGAGTGTATTTTTTCTTCTCTCATCCAACATTTCTAGTTCATTGAGTCTTGCTACTCTGTAGTCTTCATTTGAAATGATGTTCATCGGTGAGATTCTAAGGGATGGGATTTCAACTTTGAGGGTTAGGACCGCCTATGATCCATATACCAGTGAGAATGGAGTTTCTTCTGTAGGGGTTCTCACATTAGTTCTATATGCCCATAGTGTGGGAATGAGCTACAAATGCCAGTCTCACCCTGATTCATTGACTATTCTTTAAGGTCTTTAGGATAGTTTTGTTAGTGGCTTTTTCTTTCCCATTCCCTTGGGGATACTAGAACAAAGAGAAACATTACTTTATCTGGAAATTGTCATAGAGATCTTTGACATCTTGATTTTAAAAAGGTGTACTGTGATCTGTGAGTATGGTTTGAGGGATTCTATATCAACAGATGATGTTGTTTAGTATGAACATGGAGATTTGTTAACCAATTATGGATGTGAGAGGAATTGCTTCCATCCATTTGGTAAATTAATTAATTACTGCAATGATGTACTTGTGACCATCAGAATATGTTGGTGTAATCTTACCCACTAAGTCAAGTCCCCATTTAGAAAATGTCCATGGTGAAGTTATGGGCTTGAGCTCTTGAGCTAATACATGGATAAGATCTCCATCAATCTGACATTATTTGCACCTTTGCACATATTTGTTAGAATCTATCTCTATTGTGGATCAGTAGTATCTCATTTTCATGATCTTGTTTGCTAAACTATTTCCACCAATGTGGGCCCCACAAATTCCCTCATGTACTTCTTATAAGGCTCTTTGGGATTCTGTGGAAGTGATAAATTGTAAAAGCATTCCATCTAGACTTCTTCTATATAGAGTACTAGCGAGAAGGGTGTACCTAGAGGCTTGGCAGATGAGGGACTTCTTTTGGTTCCTAGATAGGTCAGGTGGTAGGGTACTATTTTGGAGGTAATTATATATGTCATGGTACCAAGGGGACTCAGGACCAACAAGGATGCACATTGACTCTATGATTGGATCTTGATATGTTGGTATCATTAGTTGCTCTACCAGAAATTGGAATCTGGTTTCCTTACCTGACATGTTGATCAAGGATGCTATAGTAGCCATCACATTCGCTACTTTGTTTTGAACTCTTGGAACCTACTCGAATATAATTAAATGAAAAGAAGCTCGCAACTTGTCCATCAACTCTCTATATGGGATCAATTTCTCATCTTTTTCATGTAGTCATTTTTTAATTGGCTGATGACCAATTGGGAATCACCATAGACTCTTAGGTTCTTTATCCTTTATTGTATAGTTGTCTTCAATCCACTGACTAGAGCTTAATACTCAACTATGTTGTTCATGCATGGAAAGTTGAGTCAGAAAGAGTTAGTAATTGCATCATTATTCATAGTAATGAGTACTATCCTTGCTCCTGCACCATGGTTTGTATATGATCCATCAAAGAAAATTTTCTAAACCTCTATTGTCAGTTGTACTATGAGAATGGATTCATCTGGAAAGTAAGACACTATAGGTTGATGATCTTATATAGGTGTTGTAACCACCCTAATTTGGTTTTCTCTGACTATAGACCCTATTTTCCCTAAGTATGATCATACCCCCAATTATGTCCAGACAACTCTTCGGTCGACTAGCATAATTCATGCAAATAAGATTTAATCTCCTAAGTGATTTAATCACTAAATTTTATTAATCACCTTAGCCAATCAAATCAATACCTGGCTAAGGTAATTAATTTAAAAGGAATTAAATAAATCCCTATTATATCTAATCACTTGCAAAAAAGCCTATCCTCTAGCCTAAATTAATCAAATTAATTGGATATAGTTCTAATTAATTATCTAAAGCAATCAAAAGATTAAATATTTAATTTCCCTATTTTTGAATGAATATATTAATTATAAGTCATTTCATTAATATTTCCCTTAACCCCTAACCTAGCCTATCTCAACCACCTTAACTCTGGGTTCAAACCCATCCCAACCTATTCCCCCCATGCTAAGTCTAATCCTAATCTTAATCCTATCCTAACCCACTTCCTAATGATGTCACATTCCTAATTTTATGATTAGGAATCCAACCCACTTGAGAAAGTCAACTTTGTCAAGCTTGACTCCCTCTAAGTCCACTTTCTCAAGCTTGGACTTACACCCCTCACCATGCCTCTAAAATGCTCTTATTAATGCATTATTAATGGAGATTCCTCAAGCCTGTGCCTTATTAATGCCTTTGGCATTAATGCCTCTTACACCTCATTAATGTTTTTTACACCTCCATTAATTAACCTTGTCCCCCTCTCTCTCCTCATCTCTTCTATAAATAGAATGATTTTTTGAGCTCAAATGGCCCTTAATTTTAGAGTTGAAAAGCATTTTTATGTTGTTTAGATTAATTGTGAATTCATATTGCATAAGTAGTTTTGATATTATGCATTGTTATTATCATACTTTTTAGATCTAATATGCATGTTTAGTGAGCATTTAGATTAGTTTTGATTCAAATCCTCCATTCTTAGGTTGTATATGTCACTGATTTGTGCATAATCTGAGGGCATGATTATGGCATTCTTCAAACTCCTCCTAGATAGGAAGCAATAGATCAGTTTTAGTGTTTAGATTTGAAACCCTTGCTTTTTATGCTTTTCTACTAATATAATGATCTATTGAAGTGTTGTGTCTTTCTTATCAGGTGCGTAAAATCACACACATTTCTGGTGCCCACCGTGGGGCTCAATTTTATATTTTGCCTCATTTCAAGCTCATTTTTTACTAATTTTTCCTCCCAAATTTCAAGTATAGGCTTGTTTCTGGTCTTAAAAGCTCACATCCAGGATACACCCTCACATCGCAGAAATCTAGGCTCGCATCCAGTATTTCCTGGGTCATTTTTGGTACAGGCTCGCATTTAGTCAGAATCATGTCGCATCTAGTAGCAGAGGCTCACATCTAGTATTCTATATCATATCTTGTATTCCTAGGATCATATCTGGTTAAAAGTTTTGCATGTCCTGTTTCCTAACCCTTAAACATTTGGACCAGTTTGGTTTTTGATATTTTGAGTAGCCTAACTAGTGTATGCAGATATCTATCAGGATGGAAAAAGCAGGGAAAAAGAATATTGACTTGTGGTTTTTCAAGTTTCCATCCCCTTATCTTGACCTCCATTTCATTTTTTTCTTTCAAACCAAGAACACATTTTCTTCTCATTTCTTAAATTGATTAGATAAGTATGTTCTTTTCCTTTAAAGGAAAATCAAAAAATCAAACATTGATTTAAAACTTGAAAGGAATTTTGGGTAAATGAACAAAGAAAACTCATTGTTTAATTTATTTTGGCAAAGTAATTGAACAAGGCAAATCACTAAACTTTGTGGGATTAATTGAACAAGCTTCAACGTATAATTTTCTTTGGAAAAGTAATTAAACAACACAAGTCACCTAACTTTTGTGGGATAAATGAACTTCATTATCTAATTTGGGATTTGTAATTGAATAAGAAAAGTACTAAGAACTGTGGTCAACTGAACAATCAAACTTTGCTTTCAAGTACTTGTATTTTCATTAAACTAGGAATATCTAAATCAGGCTCAACATAGCTTGAGGGAATAAACATTTGACTGAAGTGTTTTTGGATAAAATGACATAGACTAGGAGAGTATGCTCTTCTTCTTTTGAAGAATCAGAAAGCTAGAAATCCTACGCTCGCCAATCCTTTTCTATGCTTATTAAACAATAGAGGGTCTGTCGGTTGAGGAAAAAATCTCCTAGGAATGACCCAAGTGAGGATAGGTTTTACACCAATCCTTCCAACTCACTATAAATAATTGCTTCCTTGTAGGCTAAAGCCTCGAAAGACGGAATCAGTTTTGTTCTCAGAATTTTGACATCATTCCTTGAACATGATTAGGTATGTGTAGATCGGAGCCGCTTGAATCTTGCTTGTGAGACTACACCTACTTGAGTACTCATAGGGCTATACGCCTCAATTTTGCCTTGTGCAATTCTATAGGAGACGGTTTTGAATGGATTACCCCATCATAAACAACGTATGTCATATACAAAACTACCTGATTCATCTCTGAAAGGGTGATAATCCTTGTGCAAGGAAAAAAATAACTGCCCCAAGACACTCGTCATATCATACCCTCACTTGCATTTGGAGTTGGCTCATACAGAATCATGACTGGAACCATTGCGTGCTTGGTGATGGTTGTATTCTAATTAGCATTTGAGTGTGTACCTAAGTCAACAAGAAAGGATTTTCATCCTCTACCTAGAAAATAGGGCATAAGGATGTGTTTGTTCCCCTAACAATGAAAATCTTCTTGATGTATCTGAAAGATCACTAACATGATAAAAATCATTCAAAATAAGTGTATAGTTAGAAAATGGAAGCACTTCCATTGTAGACATGTTTATCCTTCCGAGTAAGTGGCTTGGGGTCATGAAAAGTGCCTTGAATGGGTTCCTAATCTTGACATGGCTTCCCCCCTGTTCTGTCCCTCTTTCCACTCCTGTTTAGCCTGATTTCTACATTCTAAACTGTAGACTGGTGATTCTGGGCTTTAGGGTCAAGGTCAACCTTTTAGGTCTATGTCGACCTCGACCCTGACCTAGGTTAGGGTCGACCTTGACCCTAACCTAGGTCAAGGTTGGCCTCGACCTTGACCCAGGGTTCAGATCTCGGGGTCTCACAGTTTTTGGAGGTAGGCCTTTGCAAAAATTATTTCCCGCTTCTAGGTCAGCTGTTTCGGGTTCTGAAGCATTGATTCCTATAGGTCCTCTGCTAGGGGTAAAGGATTTAATGGGAATTTAATCCTCCTATGTAGGCCTCCTTAGAAGACTGTGCCCTAATTTCATATAAAAGGGAAGCTTTCTCTCTCATTTTCTCTAAAAAAAGAAAAAAGTGATACTAAGACCTCTATTGAAGCCTATGCATCTTTGAGCGATTGATAAACATCATCAAGAAAGAAATCAAGCAAGATTTCAAGAAAACATTCATCCACTCAAGTATCCATTTTCATGAAGGAGATCCATTGGAGGCCATTAAAGGATTGAAGCTACGTCATAGTGCCCTTTTGGTGATCTCTCCATCCACCTTCTTCCAAGCCTATTCCAAATTCAAAAATCCATTCAAGACTTGGTGTTGGAGATCTACAAGAAAGAGATTGAAGACATCCTACCTTTCTACATTCCACATTTTGAGGCATACTTGTGGATTCAAGGATTCGAATCTGCCACAAGGACTTTTTCAAGAAAGGTGAATTTATGCATTTACTTTGTCCATTTCTGCAATTTCAATTACATATATTTGAGTTTAATTCCAAAACCGGGTTTTGACCAAGGCAAACCCCTCCCCCACAAAAAAAAATCCCCTTTTTCTTGTAGGTACAGGTTCAGAACAGTTGATTTGAGACCAGATCTGGATACCCTTTTTGGATTTCTTTCAGACGGTGTGAACTGATTTTCTGCCAGACCTGTGCAGGTCAGGGTCGACATTATTGGGTTAGGGTTGACATTTGTGGGTCAAGGTCAACCTTTTTCATAAGACGACATCATAATAGAAAAATATTTCTGGGTTTTGTTCGTCTCTGCATTCCGGTTCAGGATCAACTATCAATTTTTCCAGAAACAGTCTACAAACCTCAAAAAATAGCATTTTTTGATCTACAATATTTCAAGGTTAGTGCATTTCTCCTATCTCTTCAATTACTATCATATATCATTTCTAGACATATAATTAACAGAATTTAAGGTATCTCTCTTGTTATTCTCCTTTCCAAATAGTTGATTTATTTGTGCATTAGCCCTTCTTTTGGGGTTGATCAATTTGGATCTCCTATTTGTGCATTTGGGAATAAAAAAGGAACATCTTATCTATTCCCTAATCACAATTGCAACACACAATCAATTAAATTCAAGTAAGTATAAATTAGGGTTAAGGAATTCAACACACTTAATCAAATCAAACAACAATTAATCAAACCACATCACAACACAATTTCATCCTTTACATTTTGGTAACACACCCTATTCTATATATTACATTTTGGTGAACCCGCGATAGACAACTCTTTCTTTTTGGTGTTAGATTTACATTTTTTATGCTAGATCTTGCATTTTCATTCAAATTGAATTTAAATTCAATAGATCAAAATTTGTTGTTAGTTCATTTGCATTATATTGGTGTATGAGCTTTACCACATCTAGTCCTACTTATAGTATTCCGGTTAGAAGAAGCCGTAGACTTATGGGTTCCTTTGATCCTGAGTCTTCCTCTCCTTTCCTTAGGATTCTGGATGACAATTTGATAACTCATGATTCCAATATTCCTTCCATGGAGCATAACTCTTCTCACTCATCTCATGATGAAGATGATGCTTTAAGGGTTCCTCCTGAACAAGTGCAAAATCTTTCGACCGAACTTGATAAAATGGGAAATTGGCTTACCCAAGAAAACCATAATCAAGATTCAATCCAAGCTATAGAGGCTCTTAAGAAAGTTCTCCGTGATAATGATCAAGGTATTAATTTCTTGCGTAGTATTACTCATCTTGTAAATTTGAATGTTAAACCTTTAGCTCAAGAAGCTCATGAGTTAGGGGTCACACCTATTGTCACTAGTGTAGGACCTTCTTCTGTTCCTCTACTTAGTATTCCTACTTACACTTCTCCTTTGAAAACAACTTCTCTCCCAAGCGCACCTATTCCTGTGAGTGTTCCACCGGTATCTTTACCTACCTCACAACCTTCATATCATAGTGTTCCTTTTACTTATACTAATCCTCTTCCAACTATGGTTCCTAATGTTCCACCGATTGTGTCTTCTATTCAGGCTGCCTCTTACACTTTTCCTAGTGTTCCTAATATTTTTATGCCACCTGTTTCCTCTAATGTTTCTACAATTATTTGTTTGGTTCAAACTGTGTCATCTTTACAAAAACAACTTGCATCTTTAACTCAATCTAAATTTAGCATTCCTACATGTGATATGGGTATTTCTTCATCTCTAGAGATCATTCGTGCTACTATCCCTCAGCAAGCTGATATGCCTCGTCTTGAGAATTACAATGGTAAAGGTGATCCTGTTACTCATGTTAAAACATTTCAAATCCTTTGTAGTGATTATGCTCATGACCATAGGATTTTA
>MU228474.1:338098-371334 GCA_018584345.1 Thuja plicata | reverse complement strand
TAACTAAAAAATAACTACCTAACTTTCGGATTTGGCTTTGGTCAAAAATCCAAAACACCTCATGAAAAGCTAATATTTTTGCTGGAGATAGGAAATTTGATTTCCCAAACTGGGTCATTTTTAGATTTTTAAAATTCGACCATCTTTATCCTCTGTTGAAATCATGTTTGTAGCAGGTCTAAATTCCAGCATTTTCTAAAGGCTTTGATTAGTTAGTTCTATTTATTTATGTCATAAAGCTTCCTTCCTTTGATCATTTTTTTATAGAGAAACATGCTTCTTGATAATGGATTGGGACTTCTAAATTATCAAAAATTAGGGTACCACCACATGAAAAGACCAAAATATGACAAATATACGGGAGAGACCAACCCACATGATCATGTAAGAGAATTCTATGCTCTGAGCATAGAATACATGCATGAACCTACATACCTCATGTGGCTCTTTCTTGGAAGTCTAGGAGGAAATGCTATGGAGTGGTTCTCAATGCTTACACCTAAGGTAAAAAATTTCAAGGAGTTAATTCAACAATTTATCCAACATTATTCCTATAATATACAGCATGATGTGACTATGATGGATTTGTGCAACACTAAACAAAAGACTGGCGAATCCTTTACACACTTTATACAAAGGTGGAGGAAAATCTTTGCACGGTATTCAAGAGCTAATCCCAAATTTGAGAAAATGGAAATCTTTGTTAATAACTTGGTACCTGAGTTCAACTATGCATTGCAAGTGCAAGAATCCCCTAGTTTTGATAGGATGATCAAGAATGTCATCCATATTGAAGAAGTCATGGTCAAAAAGGGAGAAATCACTCTTCAAAGTGAAAACAAATATACTAACTCCAACAACAAACCTAAGTGGTGGAAGAAAAACAAAAATGTTGTCAATGATGGAGTAGTAGATGCCTCTAATGTTAATTCTAAACCCAAGGTGTTCAATCTAACAAATAGCATGCAAGCAAGCAAAGATGCCAAGATAACAACCCCCATACCTAAAGAAAACAACAAGAATAACAAAGGTCATCCATGGACTTCCAAGCCTCAAAGAACATTCACTCCTTTGGGAGAACCTCTTGAGACTATTCTAAAGACACTATTAGACAACAAAGTTCTCACAATCCCAGATTCCAAACCATGGGAGCCAGAAGTCAAACCAAGGTGGTGGGATGATAATTCCTATTGCGTCTTTCACAAGAACAAAGGACACAAGGCTAATAATTGTCTTAAACTCAAACATGTTATCCAAGACCTTTTTGAAGGAGGTAAGATCAAAGTGGAAGGACACACCACTAACAAAGATCATACGACATTTAACAAGCCATTCCCTAATTATGACAAAGGGGAAGCATCTAAAGGGAAAGGAAATGAAGTAAACTACACCTACTCCAATAATGATAATGTGATCAACATGCTAGACATTAAAATTGAATCAACTAATGTGGTCACAATCAAAGGTGTTAAAGACACATCTTTCATTTCGAATGTGGTAACATGGAGTCAAGCACAATTCATGATCAAAGGACCTAATTCTACACCAAAACTAGCATCAATGTCCAAGGTTCCTATTGTTACTATCCCCAAACTAACAGCAACAAAACAAACTATTACTATTTCTGCATCAAAGTATAACTTGGTGGATCAACTACAATGAACCTCTGCTAAAATTTCCATTTTTGAGTTGCTTAAAATATCCAAAGTGCATAGGGAGATCCTGGAACAAGCCCTACATGCCACAAATTTACCAAAGGACCTTGATATAGACAAATTCCAAGCGATGGTTAATCACATTTCAGCACCACATTACCTCTCTTTTTCTGAAGAAGATGATAAATCTTTGACACATCCACATAATCAACCCCTTCATATTGAAGTCCCCATTCATAAATCCCATGTTAGATGCATATTGATAGATGGAGGCATAGGATTGAATATTTGTACCCTTAATCTAATCATAAAACTGGGTCTCTCAGAACAAACCATTGATTCTAGAAGCAAAATCACTATCAAAGCTTATGATGAGGAAGAGAGATCCTCTAAAGGTCTTATTGTTCTACCCATCAGAATTGGGCCGGTTGAAAGGAATGTCATATGTCAAGTTCTGGATCTACCCTTGGCTTACAACATACTGTTAGGGAGACCCTGGATCCATGAAATGCAAGTTGTACCATCTACTTACCACCAGCGTATCAAGTTCCCACAGAATGGGGTGGAAGTGATAATTCCTGCATATGCTATTTATACTTGCAATAATATCAAGGTAGGTAGTATGGTTCCACATAACAAGGAAGCTATGGATGATATTTCTCTTGAAAATACCAAAGACATGGTGATGAAAAGTTTTGGAAAGACCTTAAAGCTTGAAGAAATAGGTACAGGAGGATACAAGTTGGACATGACCCCATCATTGATAGAACTTCTAGTGTCACCAAGATCCTATGGAAAACCTTCCTCATCATTCACACATGCTGCATATTGAATGCCAGAAATCCACCAAGAAACTGGCATGGTTAAGGCATCCACATCTTCTTTAGATAAAATAGAAGAACAGACAGTCTCGGCCTGGCTTTATAAGGGAGAACCAATGGAAGCTGAGGTAGAACATGTAGAAATATCCCCAGAACAGTATGATAAAGGATACGACCTCCTCAAAAAAATGGGATACAAAGTAAAAGGACCTTTAGGTGACATAGGAAGAGGACTTATTGAACCTGTGCACATGGAATTCAGAAATACTAGAGATAAAATAGGACTAGGTTTTAATAATGATTATGACAAACCTGCTTCAAAAGATAGTCTGATCTCTGACAAAGGGAGTGATGAAACAGAAGAAATAGAATTAGAACAATGGTCCTATGAGAGGTTATTTCATGTTGGTATGGAGAATCCCAAATATCAAGGAGAGGATATGTGCCAAGCTTTGAAACACCACAAAACATTCACATCCCTTTATTACAACAGGCTCCTATTCAAGAGGTAGGAGAAACAACAAAAGACAACCCAGAGGTACCATTGATAGAAATGGCTACGGAAGACACATCCCAATAATAGGATTAACATCCTAACTGGGGGTAGTTATTCATGATCACACATGTCTTATATTTTCCACACTTTGATCTACAGGTGGCTAATATGGTACATCAGATAACTATTGCTAAATTCTTGAATAGGTATGATGATGACATCGCTGACTCTCATGATTATGAATGGGATGAGTTATCTATTTCCATAGAGGACATTGAGATATATGTGATTCACATATTTGTAGCTCCATCAGTACCTAGCACGCATCCTAACACTACTCTTGATAGTATTGATATTCCCTAAGCAGAAGAGGAATTCCTTCCCACAATCATTGATGAAGAGACTAGTGTTCTCCTAGCTCTAGAAGAAATTTAGAGGTGACAAGATAGAAGCCTCCTTTTATGGAGAGATGAAAATGAAATTTCCACTAAAGAGTCACTAGATTTTGGTCCACATATAACTAACAATGACCCTTTTAATGTCGATCTAAATCTTATTGATCTAAATATCGAAGAGATAGACTTAACCAAACATGTCATATCAGTTAATAGTCTTGATGCTAACGCGATGCTGTCCTTCCCAAAATCTGACTCCTTGTCTTTAATAAAATCAGACCTAATTGATTGGACTAATATGGATCCTACTTGTATCCTCGACTTCCCCAATGACTACACCTTGGCTTTCTATCTAAACAATTTTGAACCTCACCCTTCTTCCACCAATGCAAGGAGCGTGAACATGTCACAGGAGGATATCAAGTTTCTCAGTAAAAAATTGAAAAATAAAAAGAAGAAAATAACTGATGGTGAAAACCACGTTGTGGCAGTGTCAAATTCTAAAATAGTAAAAACAAAGGACATATATGATGGTGAAAACCTCTCAGAGGCACCAAAAGATAAGATTCTTGATACCCTCCCCGAACACTTTCAAGAAAGATCTTCAGTTCTGATAGATCCAAAACAACCAGTTAACTTGGGCATAGTTGAAGATCCTCAAATAGTTTACCTAGCACAATATTTGTCAAATGAAGAGAAGACATAGTTCACTAAGTTCTTGAAAGAGAAAAAGATCAAGTTTGCATGGTCTTACATCGATATTCCTGGACTAGATCTTGAATTAATAATGTACCATTTATCCATAGCTCCTGGCATCAAACCCATAAAATAGAAACTCAGAAAGATGCATCCTCATGTTGCATTACTAGTAAAAGCAGATCTAGAGAAATTATTGAAAGATGGATTCATCAGAGTCATCGCTTACGTAGGATGGATTTCTAATGTGGTCCCAGTATCTAAATTAGATAAATCTATCAGGATCTATATAGACTTTAGAGACTTAAACAACGCATGTCCTAAGGATGACTTTCTAATGCCTGATATCAATATGATCATAGACCTCACATCAGGCTACCAAATGTATTCATTAATGGATGGTTTCTCAGGCTATAATCAGATTAAAATTGCTCCTGAAGATCAAGAGAAGACTGCATTTACATGCGCATGGGGCACCTTTTGCTGGAACGTTATGACATTTGGGTTAAAGAATGTAGGCGCTACATATCAAAGAGCAATGACCACTATATTCCATGATATAATGCATAAAAACATGGAGGATTATGTGGATGACACCTTGGCCAAATCAAAAGAAATAAATTCTCATATTGATGACTTAAGAAAAATATTGGATCGTATGGAGCAGTTTCACCTTAGGCTCAATCCAAATAAATGTGCCTTTGGGGTCCAATATGGAAAGCTCCTAGGGTTTATTGTCTCAGCAAAAGGAATTGAAGTAGAGCTTGCAAAAGTCAAAGCTATACTAGAGATGACTCCTCCATGCAACATTAGTCAAATGAGGACATTACAAGGGAGACTCTAATCAATCAGGAGGTTCATGTCACAACTTGTAGATAGAGCACAACCCTTTACCAAATTACTACATAAGGGTGTCACTTTCAAGTGGGATGAGCATTGTGAAGCCAAATTCAGAGAATTAAAAGAGTACATGGCTACTCCTCCTATTCTTATGGCACCCATTCATGGAAAGCCATTACTCCTGTATATTTCAGCTACAGCTACAGCTACATCACTAGGAGTATTTATCACACAAGAGGATGAAACTAAGGAATAAAGAGAAATATACTACATTACTAGAACCCTAGTCTACTATGAACTCAATTACAACATTATTGAGAAAGCATGCTTAGCAATTGTCTTTGCATCAAAAAAAGTTAGACATTACATGCTATCACACACAGTAAGCCTCATTGCAAAGATAGATCCTTTGAATTACCTCCTAAGTAAAACAACATTAACAGGACGTCTAGCAAAGTGGGTCCGCATTCTGAGAAAATTTGACATTGAATATGTGGATAGGAGGGCTATTAAAGGACAAGTCCTCGCAAATCAATTAGCTGATTCACCACTCCAAGATGATGAACTTTTAAGAATTGAGTTCCCTGATGAAACAATCATGCATCTAACTGATTATCCATGGAAGATGTACTTTGATGGTTCTTTCATGCAACAAGGCTCTAGAGCAGGGGTTCTATTTATAACTCCTCAAGGCTACAAGATACCCAAGTCCTACAAATTGATGTTTCCATGTACAAATAGAATTTTTGAATATGAAGCATTGGTAAATGGTCTTAAACTTGACATGGAGTGGAAGATTGTAGAGTTACATGTGTATGGTGACTCCTAGCTCATTATCAATCAAGTCAATGGAGATTATCACATGAAAGATGAGAATTTGATGCCCTACAAACAAATGGTAGATGACTTAAAGAAGTACTTTGTCTTCATCACATTCCAACAGATACCCAGAAGAGAGAATAAGGCTGCAGATGCTATGGCTACATTGGCATCCATGTTACAATTGGAGGAACATCAATTCCTCTATGACTTCTTGGTGGAATAATTATCCTACCCAGCCTTTGATACCCATGAATACAAAGTAATTTTTTCTTTGAATGCCCAAGACCAATCTCGGTATTCTAAGATCATTGCTTACCTAACTGACCAAACCATTCCCAATAATCTATCCAAAAATGAAAAGCGAGCCTTGATTAGGACAGTATCACATTATTTTCTCATAACTAATAGCTTATATAGATGAGGTCTCAACGGTACACTTTTTAGATGTTTAGAACAGGAAGATTCAGATCGTGCATTAAAAGAAGTCCACAAAGGTGTATGTCGATCACATTCAAACGGCTTTTCACTAGTAAATAAATTTCTCAGAGTCGGCTATTACTGGCCTACAATGGAAAAAGATTCTATTCAATTTTCCAAAACATGTCATAAATGCCAAACACATGAAAATATTATCCATGCTCCTGCCAGAGAACTCATACCTTTCATAACACATTGGTCATTTTAACAATGGGCCTTTGACTTGGTTGGACAAATATGTCCTAATTCTTCAAATGGACACAAGTTCATCATTATGGCCACTGATTATTTCATGAAGTGGGTCAAAGACATGCCGCTACTCAAAGCCACTAGAAAATAGGTGGCTATGTTCATCTTGAACTACATTATCTATAGATATGGGATACCCTCTTCAATTGTAACAGACAGTGGGGGCCAATTTAAAAACCAAGACATTGATGACCTTTGCGAACAGTTCCACATCACTCAACATTTCTCCTCAATTTATTATCCTCAAGGTAATGGATAGGCTGAGGCATCTAACAAGAATATTCTCAAGATCCTACACAGAACTATGAGTAAGTCTGGTAGGGACTGGCATTTACAACTAAATCCGACACTTTGGGCCTACATAACAAGCATTAGAACACCAACTGGAGCCACGTTGTTTGCCCTGGTATATGGTGCTGAAGCAGTACTACCTATTGAGGTTGAAATTCCATCTTTGTGCATATCTTTACAAGGCCTTGTTACTTATGAGTAATACCGCATTGATAGGGTAAATTATTTGGATTTAGTTGATGAACACAGACAACAGGAATTTGATCATTTGAAGGTGTACCAAGCACGAATGTCAAAGGGGTACAATAAAAAGGTCAAAACATAGCAATTTCAAGTGCGGGATCTCGTTCTAAAGGAGAAACCTAAAAATCATCCTAACCAAGAACAGAAAGGAAAGTTTGAACCTAACTGGCTAGGACCTTATGTCATAACTACAAATTTTGGGACTAGAGCTTATCAACTAGCTACACCTGAGGGAGATGTTCTTCCAGATCCTATCAATACTCTAAATTTGAAGTGGTTCTACGCTTGATAATTGGCTAGCAGAGCCTATACAGTGAAAAATGCAGAAAATACCAAAAAAATCACAAAATTGATCCTGAAGAAATCCAAAAATAGTGGAAAAAGTCTTGAAGAAAAGGCATCCTTGGTGAAAACCTAGCAAATAGGTGCCTTGGTACTACAAAAATATTTAAAAAAAGCAAAAATAGCCCAAAATTTGAAAAAGAGAAAAATGCCTTGATGACAACCTGGTAAAATAGGCATCCTGGTGGCAAAAAGAATAAGAAGTTTTTGTGAGTGGTGAAAACTTGGCAATCAGGCATCACTTGTATTTTGCGCTCTATCTATCAATACATTACTAATACTAGGCCTTCATGATTACACATGTGCTAGGAGTTGACTTTGTTTCCTTATGAGTATCCTACCCTTGCTTGGGATTTGTCTACATTTCTATCTTAGGGAACAAGTCATTCTGCACTGGGGGCATCTTTTGCTAGCATGTTAGGTAGTGTCTACTAGGTCGTCCTAGGATAGTTTGTCTTATGACACAATGCTTCTCAAAATGGCCTTTTTACGTAACAAGGGTGTATCTTTCATGAACCGCCTATCTGACACAGTGGTGTTCCTAAGACCTTCATTGAATTACAAACAGGAAAGATGTTATACACAAACATAGAACAACATATTGCTTAAATTCTACATTTTTGATTGATGAATCTACTGCGCTTGAGAAATGAATCAATAGTATTTCTCAAATACTACCTAAACACAGTTTGATCTTGGTTTGATCATGACTCTTTTATGCACTGGTGATGTTTTAACTAGGGACATCTAAGCAGTTATGTCTTTCAAGTTACTCCATGATGTCTACGCAAAGATAAAGAGTTGCAAGGATGGGGGCATAACATTTTCTTGGTTTTCTGCGTATGGTGATTGTTCAAAATGATCTTATAAATTTTACCTAACTTTTATGTTTATGGTAAGAGCTGCCAACATGAATGGAAAGCCGCATATATCTCACTCTTTGTTATGTAAACTATGGTGAGGTTGAAACAGTTTCCTTATTTGTTTTCTAACATCAGATTTTCACGAAGGTGTATGAAACATAATGTACCCAAGGATATGAATTTTCAAGGTCATTGCAGGTCCAATATCTTACCTTATACAAATTCTGATATATTAAAAGAAGGTGACTAACTTGTTATCCTGGCTTCTATGCCTTGATGTCTAAGTCTATTTCTGAAATTTCATCTAATAAACATAGTATTCATACTTTCATAATATCAGTGGGTATTAGTGATGGTTGTACTATCAGGTGCTATCCATTCCAAAAATATCCCAATGATGATAAAAATGACACAATATCTACAAATCAGTGACAAGTCCTAAGATTCTGCATATAACTGCATTTAGGGATTGCATGATGCATTTTTGAAAGAAACAAAAGCATAAGGGATTTGAGCTCAAAATGATTTCAATTTTCTTCAAAATCCAAGTTAATTACCTCAATTCAATATTACTGATATTCATATCATTGCACATCCATAGCATACATTTTGCATTCATAAAATGAGATAGAAGCAAAATACAAAAAAATCATTTATGCATTTCATCTTACATCCTAAGTGCATCCATGCATTTACTTGCATAAAGAAAAAACTCAAAAAAATACATTTTGCATATTCACATAGTATCATTTGAAACATATTTATATCAGTGATAAATCCAAATACATAAATGATGACATCATCTACAATCTAACTCATCTAAAGACCAAGATAAATCTAATCACATGTGCAATAACATCTAAATCAAAGCAAAGAGAACTCATAAAAACATGTCAGAATAAAAAATAGTTGCATCTGATAAATATATCAACTCATAGTACAACTCAAAAAAATGGCACAAGTCTACATAAAGAGTATCAGAGTATCAGAATGTAGGGATGAATCAAATATACATGTATAAAGTGTCATTGTACACAAGAATGATCTCAGAAGGATCCAGATATACAATGTGATCTCAGAAATATATATGACAAAATACAAAATCAATTATGACTTCCCCCATCCCCCTCATCTGGAGGAGGAGGAGGAGGTGGTACAAATGGACTATTGGAGGAGGCATGGCCCCCTCTGATTACTTCGCTAGGCATGAAAATGATATAGCTCTCTATCCCTGTGGTACTGCAGCATGGTATAAAGCATAATAATATGTAGCCCTCTATGCCTGATGGACTGCAGTATGAGCCTATGTATCTCACTCTGCTCTAAGCCTCTCTAGGTGTGTATCTTGATCAACAAGAAAAGCATCTGCTACTATCATCCTAGTATTTGATGCAGTAATTCTATCCTCTAATGCTTTTATCTAGGCCCTAAGCTTCTCTCTCTCCTGCTCACACTGAGATAAGGGATCTCTGTCCCTGCCTCAACCCCTGCCAGCATCCTGCCCTGAGGGCC
Source organism: Thuja plicata (assembly GCA_018584345.1). Classification (NCBI taxonomy): domain Eukaryota; kingdom Viridiplantae; phylum Streptophyta; class Pinopsida; order Cupressales; family Cupressaceae; genus Thuja; species Thuja plicata. The sequence goes on along the minus strand of MU228474.1, from coordinate 361,632 downwards.
TATCCTGTGACCTATCCGGTGGCTGCTGCTGTTGTTTTCTCTTATGCCTCTGCTACTCCTCTATAATTAAAGGCCCTGGATCTATCCTGGGAGAAAAAAATCTAAAACAGGTATGCAGACCCTCTCTGTTGTCACTGGCCACCTCTCCCATACCACTCACAGCTCCTCCTCCCTTGTCATCTCCACCATCGTCCCCATCATCTGGAGGAGGGCACCTGCCATCTCATCTACCTCCATCCCTACCTCCATCTCGCCCTCCCCCAGCACCCCTATCTCTTTGTGCTCCTCCTCTACCTCTGGTAGGATGATCATCAGGCTCATAATCTTTCGGGTCCTCTATACGAGGAATGGCCTCTTCAGGAACTGTGAACCATGGAAATGGATGCTGGAGCATCTATGCTATGTATCCATCTAAACAGCCTACATCTTCAACATCAAGCTAAAGATCCCAATCAAATATGACCATGTCTCTAATCTCCTAATGTGTAGTCTCACATCTCAGTTGGGTGCCCCATAATGGTGCCTTGTCACAAATCCGAGCATATACTATCACATCCTAGCTCCTGCCTTGTCAATGGTTGAACTGTCTCAAAACTTGGGTATGTATAAAATGATCTATGACGTATCTAGTCCTCCCAATCAGGTACCTACTCTGGAAGAAAAATGGAACCTGTCTAGCATCAAAGGTCCACTCCTCACAATCTGGATACGGCTGCCATACTACCTATGTCATATTATCAAAAAGACGCTGCCAGTACTCTACCTTGCCTAGATGGGGCTGCTAAATCAAACTTGCATACATATATACATAAGGTCTCTCAGGTGCTCTATTCCTGTCTACAATGGGTCATGTCACTGGGATGTGCTCCTAGGCCCAGATCTACAAAATCAAGATCCCTGCAGTCATGCTCCGCGTATACTGATACACAATCTCATGGAGCTCCCGATACATATGGGTCAGAATACAGCTACCCCATGCAAATCTTTGTCTAGAGACAACCATCTTCTCAAGCATATCCACCCATCCTACAAGGAATCCATATTGTCCTCTATCTGGCATCAAGATGCCACCAATCTATCCCACCAAGTATAAAGATAGAAAAACATAGTGATCGCACATATAATCCCATGAAATGTATCTCTGATCAATAGTGTCATCCTAGAATAAATGGCGAGCTGCACCAATGGCAATGACCAAAGTCACCTCAAAATGAACCTCATGGCCCATAAATGGGACTCAAAGTATATGCCACACGTCCTCCGATGTGACTGTCATCTCTCCAGTCGATAGATGGAAGGTGTTGTGCTCTGAGTGCCATCTCTCGACAAGAGCAATCAACAACCCCCAATTTACCCCTATATCGGGTAAACCAATCAATGATCGTAAACCTACACAGACCACTACCTCCTGCTCATCATCTGACTGCAATCTGACTAAGGCAAGCACACGCCCCAAGTATGTCCCTGAAAATTCTACTACCTCAAAATCAAACTATTTTACAAAGATGGCAATTAACAAAGATAAATTAGTGTTCTATCTATGACCAAAACACAGAAATATACTCAGCTAAGTACTTCAAGGTCTGTAGAAAGAAGATGGTTCACAATTGACAAAAATTCTAAGTCTAAAAATGAGATGCAATCCTGGAAAAATAGGGTGCGATCTCTTTTCCCAGATGTGATCCTGGAAAAACAAGATGCGATGGTGAATGTTGGGTACGATCCCAAAAATTTCGGATGTGACCCCAAAAATTGGGTATGATCCTAAAATACAGGGTACGACTTAACCCTAAGTTCATATGTTAAACTAAGTCAAACTGGGGAAAACCGGATATGATCCAAGAAATACTCGATGTGATGTAGAAATTTGAGACAACAAGATGCAATCCGGGAAATACCGGATGCGACACAGGTTTGACAGGGTGCAATCCAAAATTCAAAGGGCTATAAAAGCTACAAAAATTCACGAAATTCAAATTTACAAAATTCACAAGGTAGTTTTATGAGTACTTACCAAAGGTATGTAATCAGTCAAGCACTGATGTCAATAGCTAAGCTCATAACGATGCTTCCCTATTGGGACCACCATCTTCTCTGCAGAGCTCTAGAATTTACTATGGGTAAATGTGAAAATGAATAGTAAAATGGTGATTTTTGACATATATATTGGTCTTTTGAGCTATTTAGGAGTTCTGAAACTCCTCCCAAGCAACTAAAACTCCATTTCTATTCTCTTTTTGATCAACCAAATTGAAGGTTCCTAAGGTGTTTTATGTTGTATAGTAAAATTTTTGCGATAGCTCCTAAAAATGCAGAATTGCTTCATCTGTTTCAAAAATCCATCTTCCAAGTTCTATATTCTCAACATTGCACATTTCATCAAAAATATTGGTCTGACATCATTTTATTAGTCCCACCACTCACATTTTCATGTAATTAACTTGGTACCCGTATGTTTACTCTTAACACACCCTCGTTTCTTCCCTTCTTCTAAAACTCCATTCTTTCTTGCCCTACCTGTTCCTGCAAGTGATTCATCATTTCAATAGAGGGATTTTATTTCTTTTTCCTTCAATTTCATTCCCGAGGGGGCATGATCACACTATCATCAATCAAATTCTTGCTTGAAACAACATTAAAATAACTTCATTATCAAATAACTAGGGGCGTGATAGTTTCCTTGACTAAGTCAGAACTGTTGGATAGAAAGATTTGGTTCTCATAAGATAGATATCTTATGTTCCCTCATTTTAAAAGATTCTTACTAAGATCCTAGTAGCTTCATACTGACTTTTGGATGACAACCAAGTTTGGAATCAGTATTATCAATCTTTGGATGACAACCAAGTTCAGGATTGGTATCTTTAAGATATTTTATTGACCTTTGTACAAAAACCAAGTTCAAAGTCAATTCTATCAGTTTAGTTCAATCAAGTGCAAGATTTATCTCATCAGGCATTTCGTTCGATCATGAGAGAGATTCTCAATCTTTCTGAAGTCAAACATCAAAAACTTTATTTGAATTAATGCGATGCTCACACATCTATTCAAGAGGGGAAAATGCAACCACCCTAATTTGGTCTACTCTAACTATACACCATATTTTCCCTAAGTGTGATCATACCCCCAATTATGTCCAGAAAACTCTTTGATCGGCTAGCATAATTCATGCAAATCATATTTAATCTCCTAAGTGATTTAATCACTAAATTTTATTAATCACCTTAGCCAATCAAATCAATTCAAATCAATACCTGGCTAAGGTAATTAATTTAAAAGGAATTAAATAAATCCCTATTATATCTAATCACTTGAAAAAAATCCTATCATATAGCCTAAATTAATCTAATTAATTGGATATAGTTCTAATTAATTATCTAAAGTATTCAAAAGCTTAAATAATTAATTTCCCTATTTTTGAATGAATATATTAATTATAATTCATTTCATTAATATTCCCCTTAACCCCTAACCTAACCTATCTCAACCACCTTAACCTTGGGTTCAAACCCATCCCAACCTATTCCCCCATGCTAAGTCTAATCCTAATATTAATCCTATCCTAACCCACTTCATAATGATGTCACATCCCTAATTTTATGATTAGGAATCCAACCCACTTGAGAAAGTCAACTTTCTCAAGCTTGACTCCCTCTAAGTCTACTTTCTCAAGCTTAGACTTACACGCCTCACCATGCCTCTTAAATACTCTCATTAATGCATTATTAATGGAGATTCCTCAAGCCCATGCCTTATTAATGTCTTTGGCATTAATGCCTCTTACACCTCATTAATGGTTTTTACACCTCCATTAATTAACCTTGTCCCCCTCTCTCTCCTCATCTCTTCTATAAATAGAATGAGTTTTGGAGCTCAAATGGCCCTTAATTTTAGAGCTTAAAATCATTGTTATGTTGTTTAGATTAATTGTGAATTCATATTGCATAAGTAGTTTTGATATTATGCATTGTTATTATTATACTTTTTAGAGCTAATATGCATGTTTAGTGAGCATTTAGATTAGTTTTGATTCAAATATTTCATTCTTAGGTTGTATATGTCACCAATTTGTCCATAATATTATGGCATGATTATGGCATTCTTCAAACTCCTCCTAGATAGGAAGTAATAGATTGGTTTTATTGTTTAGCTTTGAAACCCTTTTTTTTTATGCTTTTCTACTAATATAGTGATCTATTGAAGTGTTGTGTCTTTCTTATTAGGTCCATAAAATCACACACACAGGTGCCTCTGCTAGTTGGTCTATAATTACTTTCCCTTTGATATATTTTTGATCCATGTACTCTATGTCAAATTCACTTAATACCTTGACTGACTTGGCGAGTCAGCCTGTTAGTGTTTCTTTAGTCAACAAGTACTTCAATTGATTAATGTGCGCTATTAGCTTTGTTTGATGACTCGGCATGTAATGTCTTAACTTTTGAGAAGCAAAGACAAATGCAAGACATGACTTTTCAATTGTAGAATAATTTATCTCATAGCCCACCAGTGTTGTGCTGAGGTAGTAAATGAATCTTTCCTTTTCCTGGTCATCGTGTTGTGCTAAGAGAACACCTAGTGCTGACTCTGTTGCTGAGATATATAAGAGGAGTGGCCTACCTAGAATGGGTGGCACCAATATAGGATAATTCAATAGATAATCCTTGAAGGTTTGAAATTATTTCTCACATTTCTCTATCCATATAAAGATCATATATTTATGCAGTAGGTGTTCAAATGGGTGACACTTTTCTACCAGTTGGACGATGAATCACCTGATAGATTACAGTATATCTTGTAGACCCCTTAATTTCCTTAGATTTGTTGGTGGTAGCATGTCAAGGATGGCCTTGAATTTTTCTAGGTCTACTTCAATGTCTCTGTGTGATACGATGAATCCAACAAGATTTCTAGCAGTAACTTTGAATGCACACTTCTTTGGATTGAGTCTAACCTTGTAGTCCTACATTCAATCATAAATTGGGCCCAAAACTTGTAGGTGAGTTTCCCTGAGCATTGATTTTTCTAGTATGTCATCAACATAGTCTTCCATTATTTTATGAATTATATCATGAAAGAACGTGTTCATTGTCCTTTGATAAGTTTCACCTGCATTTTTGTTGACCAAATGATATTATGTTCTAGCAATAAGTGCCCCAGGCACATGTGAATGTTGTCTTTTTTTGGTCCTCTAGTGCAATCCTAATTTGGTTATATCCAGAGAAGTCATCCATTAGTGATAGAATTTGGTGCCATGCTGTTAGGTCAACTATCATGTCAATATTTGGTAGAGAAAATTCATCCTTGGGACAATCCTTGTGCAAATCCCTGAAATCTATGGATATACAGACTTGACCATTGTTTTTGGTTACAAGAACGAGGTTATATATCCAATCTGCATATCTAATTGGTCTTATAAATCATACATTTAGGAGTTTATTAAATTCTTCTTTGACAAGTAAAGTGATGCGCGAATACATCTTTCTCAATCTTTGTTTAACTAGTTTTGCATTTGGTAACAATGGTAGATGATGTAGCACTAGCTCAGGATCCAAACCTGGCATGTCTATGTAAGACCATGCACAGTTGATTTGTCTTTTCTTGAAGAAACTAATTAATCATTCTCTTTCCTCTTCTGTAAGAGATTTAGCCAAATAGATATGTTTAGGGTCATTTTCATCCCCTCTATTGACTTCCTCTATTTCTTTTTCTAGTAATCCTGACTTTTCTTCTATTAAGGGGAGGATTTCTAGCTTTCCATCCTCTCCCACCCCAGAGATTTTTTCACCATAAGATACATCCTTTATTATTTTCTCTTTTTTATGGTCAGAAAGTGCCTTGCGGTTTTCACTTACTGGCTGCTATTTTTTTCTTTTGATTTTGATTTTACGACTAGAAAGAGGAGCCTCCTCCCCAAAGTATGTCGATTTGTATAGGTTAAAGAAGAAGAATTCTTTTTGGTCTCCTAATGGCTATCCTTCTTAGAGTCCAATGAAGTCTATCATGGCTTCATCATTCTCAAAAAGATCTATGTCAAGTTGTCCAAGTGTTGGTCCCATTCTATCAGTTCGGGGTAGACTAGACAAAGGTCTGCATGGGGGGATAACTCCACTTGGATGAATGGGACCATGGTGATTGTTCAAAAAAAACTAGGAATGGTACGTGGACGTGCCACCTAATTAATTGACTTCGATATGTTTATCGATACATGGTTGGTCTTCTATGGTCATTTGGTTAAACATTTCTTCAAGGTGTATAGTACTGACGGACTGAGGGGAATAGTTTGGGATGGATGACTCAGAATTATGAAGGGATAACCACTCATACTCATGGGAATCAGTTATGCTATAACACTCATTAGATGTCTCACTTTTTTCATTGTTCTAGATAGTCTAATTATGGTTCAATTGGTAATAAGAGGGTTTCACTTCTGATGAAAATAACTGTTGGAGTATACTGTTGGTTAGGGCATGTTTGGGATTTTTCCCCCAATTTAATTCTGCAATTTTTTCCTGGTCTATGGGTATATCTCAGATGGTATTACTCATTCTATTTTTTCCATAGCCTAACCCTCTTTGTTTCTTTGGGTTGGTGGTAAAGAAATTTCCATTAAGCCTTGTTGTCTTACCCCTAGACCAGTCTTACCATCGTATCCAAATTTATACAGCATAGTGAAACCAGCCCCATATTGTGATAGAGGTATTTGTGCTTGAGGTGTCTCTTGAGAGTCTTTATACACCCAAGTTTTGATGTTTGGATTGAATGGGTTTTCTTCTTCTATATCCCCCCATTTGACAAATGTGATTGTTGGACATATGAAGAGAACTAGTTATCAAGTTTCATGTGTTTCCATCGGTCGGGGCATGCCATATGATCTAGGATTTTGAGGCATATTAGTGATGGTAAAAGCTTCCTCATAGATATACTCACCACACCCTTTGTCCTTGATTGATATCTTCCCCACATTTCTTGGTATGTATTTTGGAATAGAATTAGAGGCAGAAGGAATGCTTGCTTCTTGATTTGAAGGCACTTGATTATTTGTATTTCTTCTTATGGTGTTACAGTATTGGAATGGGTTTGGATCTCCTTCAACGATTATCTTTGCCCCTTGGTATGGGAACTTGATGCACTGGTGATAAGTTGAAGGGAAAAAATGCATCTCATGAATCCACGACCTTCCAAGTAACATGTTATATCCCAAAATCAGGTCTAGGATTTGAAATGAGGTGTTCCTTTTTACAGGGCCTATCCTGACTGGTAGCATGAGGATACCTTTTGATTATCTTTCCTCCTTGTCATATGCCTTGATATTTATCCTCCTAGTGAAATTAATGCTATATTTGGAATAGCCCAAGTGTTTTATTACTTTTAGAGTATATATGTTTAAACCAGCCCCACCGTCAATGAGAACTCTTCAGATTGTGTATTTGTGAACTTGGATAAGTAGATGCAGGGGATTTTTATTGATAGGCTTGTGTGGAAAAATGTCATGGTCTATAAATGTAGCGTACTTTTTGTTAGTCATGTAATTTACCATGGTTTGGAAATTCTCTAAAGTTATGTCCCATGGGACATATGCATTTTGAAGGGCTTTATCTAGAACTTTCTTATGCTGCGGGGATATGCACAATATATCGAACATGGAGATCTGGGTAGGTGTGCACTTGAGCTCATCCACTAGGCTGGTTTGTGGATTGGAAGCTATTATAGGATTAACTAGTGTATCTGAAGTTGAATGAATTCATTGAAAAACAACCTTAGAACGTCATGTTGTGACAACGCATTTGTCATTGGGATCTCTGATAGTAATTGTAGCAACTTGGATATTTGAAGGATTAATGTAATTGATGGTGCTATCAGAGTTAGCATAGGTATAATTCACTTGTTTAGACTATCCACCAGACATGGAATCTCTGCCTTTGTTATGATCATGTCATGTATCATTGAAGATTGTGTGATTGGTTGTACCCTTGGATTAGGTATTTCTGACATCAATAATCCCATGGTTGATTAGATCTTGTATGGAATTTTTCAATCAGTAGAAGTTGGGTGTCTTGTGTCCTTTTACTCAATGATATTCACAAAAGTCATTATCATTCCACCACTTGGGTTTCACAGCACCATATTCATATTCTTTGATTCCATGTAGAGTGATATTATTGGTTTGAATCATCTTTTTCAAAGTTGACTCTATCAACTCTCGTAATGGCATGTAGTCACGTTTAGGAAATGGAAACCTTTATGGGAATTTCATATTGGGGTGGTCGTTGGACACATTTGCTACTTAAACAATGGGTGTTTGATTTTGAATATTTGCCTGCTATGTGCACCATGGTTTTTTGATTCGTCATGGGTGCTCCTTGTAGTGAAACCTTGGGTTGAGCATAGTTGACTATTTTGACATCAATAACACCATCATTGGTGATATTTTTTTTCTTATTCCACCATTTGACCTTATTTTTTGAATTCTTTTTGGTGTTCATTTAGGTAGGAACTGTAAGGATTCCTCTCTTGACCAAGTTTTTCTCACATCAAACTCCTTGTCTGATGAGTTGCTTGATATTTAGAGCGAGCTACAATTTTGTGGTGAATGACATATCTGGGAACATATTGTTAATGAACATGACTATTAGGTCTTATTCAGGCACATCACACATTATTCTATTTGCAGTGTTCCTCCACTTTCGTAAGAATTTAACAAAGGATTTGACATATTTTTTCTTAATGTCATGGAGGTCCTTGATGTTAACCTTGCATTCGATGTTATGATGGAACTAAGCAATAAAAATTTTGGCCAATTCTCCCCAAGACTGAATGCCATGGTATAGGTGTGAGAGCCATTCCATTACTAATCTGGCTAGATTCTGTGGAAATAGTCTCATTAGGTAAGTTTAATCATGTGAAAACTCAATGCATCTAGCAAAGAACTCTCTAATATGCTCCACTGGGTTGGTACTACCTCTGTATTTGTCAAATTTGGGGACTGAGAAGTGATTAGGAAATAGAGACATGTGAAATGAGTGATCAAATGGGTATTGGTATAAGTCCTCTATTGTGTAAGACTTGGTTTGCCCCTGATCTTGCATGTCCATCATTTTTGTTTGTAGACTTTTCACTTGTTGTATCAGCATATCTATTGGAGATTGAGGAATGTTCATAGCATTGAATCTCTATGTCATGGTAGGTATAAGGCTTTGCCTATGTATCCCTTGTGTTGGGACATATGATCTAGACCTTGGGACTTGGTATTGATTTCCCAGTGTGTGATTCTGATACCGAGAAATTTGGTTGGTCCAAGATTGTTGTTGGTATCCCTATTGAAATAAAGGTGTAGCCTTTGGTGGATGTTAACTGAATGTCAAACCCAGAGAGATTAATCCATGTGGGAGTGAATTATTGAGTCCAAAGCTAGCAGGGATAGACTACAGTGTCTGAGTAGTCACAAATGGGTTATTGATCATTTGTGGAATTGATGACACAACATGAGTTCTTGATGTAAAAGGCCATGAGACTGATGCTTGAGATAATGGTGACTAGGGGTGCACTCAGCTGGCAGCCCATCGTGTTTTGGTTGGATGATGTACTAGCTTGATTGGTAGATCTAGTTTGGTTTGACACAGTCTGTGCTGATGTATTTTTCATTGATGATGGAAGAGACAAACTAGAGATATCATAGGATCCATTTGAGAGGTTTGAGTTGTTCTTTTTCCTGCTAGTGGGTTCTCAAACCATATTGTTGACACATTGAATGTGGTGGGGAGTTTGACTCCCTTTTTGATCAACATGGCTAGAAATCTTTTGGGGTTTCTTTCCACAACTACATCAATTACTTGTGCAGAATATGCATCTTTCTCTATGTCTTCAAGATCTTCCTCTGTGAAATCTTGAAATATGGTTGGTCTACAAGGACCATGAGGAATAGGATGCACATTCTCAAGATAAAGAGCAGGGTCAGTGTTTCTGAATGGGTCATCATCTCGCTCTTTTTCCTATGGGGGAAATTAGTTAATATAAGATTCATCGGGTTGGGTTCTAGCCTTCAACCTAGTATAAGGTCCTCCATAGGGTGTGAGAGACATTGTGTTATCCAATTTTTGAACTAAAATGAGTGATATAAAGAAAACAAAAAAGGATAACCTCTCGAGGAGGGTCTGAATTATGTTTGACAAGGGTAATTCTAGGGACAGATTTTGATTTCTCTTGATCTTAGAGATTGGTCATATACGATATTGATTTTGACTCTTTCCTTATATGAGACAAAGTAACAAATAAATATTGATGAAGCTGAGATAATGGGATCAAGATAATCTAGTCTTAAATTTTGAACTATCAATGGTAAACAATAGCCGAACTATAAAAGAGGGCTGATCTTAGATGTTTTGAGATTCACACAAATTCTTTGTTATTTCCTGGGATGTGTACACTGATCTTTCACACAAAATGGGGAATCTTTTCCAGGGTTTTAGACTGATAAAAATGTAGACTACTGACAGAGGAATCCAAATTTTCTAATATAATAAATGTATAGTTGATAGGTCGATTGCGGCAAAATTCCACCAATTGCGGAAGAATGCAAGGTCAACTGTGGTTAATTTTCAGAAATTGCAGCAATAAAAGGATCCATTGCGGTAAACTTTCGTCAATTGCAAAAAAATTCCATCAATTGCAAAAAAGTGAGGCAGTCTTGAAATAATGATAGAAATTGGGAATCTGTCTGATAAAAATGACTTCTCTAGAATAGTGATGTGATTCTGGAATAGATTTTGGTTGAAAACCATAGACTTCAAACATGTTTGACTCATTTTGATATTTTTTGATGTTGGTTTTGCATTTTTGGAAACTAATCATACAAGAAAGAACAATAGACAGTGTTTTGAAGATCCGAGAATGAAACGTGTATGTTCTACAACTTTTGCAAGTTGCAATGTTTTCACGTGGTCGAAATAAAGATAGACAGATTAATCTAGGTCAATTGGCTTCAAGATGTAATATTATAGGCCCAATGCTTTGATGTCAGTTGGCTCATAAAGTAATCATCACTCTACTAGGACACAAATATCCATGACATAGGTGCCCATGTTTTTGTCATTTCCAGATATTGTTGTCGTGCTAATGAAGAATAACCAGGATGAAAATAGTGGTCTGATTACTCTGCAAATGCTTCTCTTCCAATTATATAATGCACATGTGTTGACAACCACTCTATGAAGAGAAGAGAAAAGGAAATTGCAGAAAGTAATAACAGAACAAGGAAAGGAAATTACAGAATTAAAAGATCAATTGGCAAGATAGAAACAAAGGATCGAACATGCCCTTAAGCTGACTGACCAGATAATTGCTTGTAGACCACCACCTAGGATCTATACCATCTGTCTAAAATAACAATTCCTCTTATTCTAGTTGATGATGACCCTCAAGGATGTAAACACAGAGTTCAAATCAGCCCAGGAATTTTATGGTTTATACCAGACCCTTCCATCATGGCAACAAAACTTACTCTATGAGTTGTATGTGCATAATTTCATCATCCCTATAGAGACTGAAAGGAACCCCCTAATTTACATAGGGGATATACACCTAAGGGCCCTAATGTCTTGGATGCACAACGAGGCCAAGTATGATAGACAACTGGGGAATTATAGAGAACTAGAGAAATTGGAACCCCTGCCATTAAGAGCAGCAAGCAGTCAACCAAAAGAATTCTTGAGGGATTGGTTCAAACTGACATATGGGAATGTTAAAAAGGAAATAAGAGATAAAATTTTCAAGCTCAGAACAGATGTGTATGAAGAATATAACGTGTCTTATTTTTCCTTCCAAAGAGCCTTAATCAGTGCCAGAAGTAGGTGGAGCAGATTATCAGAGGCATTCAAAAGGTCAGAGCCACACAACCCCATTAACCTTGAAGTAGCCATACACCAAGCACCGAAATACATGGGGCTGGGTAGGCAAATCAGGCAGGAACTCTGGTGTCCGCTCACAATGTAGCCACCCATGCTCCTTTGGCCCCTGTATGACATCAACACTGCTAGACTTGACAGGTTGCAGGAGGATCATAGAAGGGAAGTTTGGGAAAGAACAAGAGGATTCTACTACTCCTTCAAGAGCCAGAGGCGAGGAAGAACTTAAGTTGGTGACTTTAGGTCAATTTCTAGAAGATGCAATTCTTGAGGACAAGCATTTGATTAACCAAGGGGTAGATGATGAGGCCAAATTATTGCCTTTATTTTATATAATTTTAAATACTCTGTTCTAATTTATATCAAGACATTTGTGAACCTAGCCAGTTAAAACATGTGATAAAGTCCAGTTAGAACTGATAAACCATGGGTAGATATTTGTGACATATTTTGCCAATATTATACATATAGTGAAATATTTCATATAACCATTAGAATATATGTTCTAATATCTAGATTTAATTTTATTAAGCTTGTTGTATGAATATTTCTGCATCACAACTAACTTGTCAGGGAAGGAAGCGGCTGGAGAGTGGTCGACAACATTCAAGGAAGACTGTTGACAACCAACTATGACAGAGTGATCATCACAGCACCAGGAGACACGACTGCTACAATGGAGGAGCCACTATTCTAGGATGCAGGGATGTAGTGCTTCTATATTCCCTCTGCACTTTATTATGTTGAACTGGTCACCCAAACTTTATTACCCACACCGCGGGCTGTTGCGTTTCCATCTTCTTCTCCGGCATGTTTTCAGCAAGATATTTTCCTTTCTGTTTTGTAATAAGTGTTTGATCCTCTATTTATAGGGATTGGACTGATGGTTTGTAGTTAGATATTTAGAGAGAGAGAGAGAGAGAAATTTTTTGGAAGAAAACTGTTATATCTTACAGCAAGTTATTTTAAGTTTCATGTATTGTTCTTATGTAATGCGTTTTTGAAATACAATGAAGTGATTCTTGGTTTACATTCTGTGTTAATAGATTAGCAGAAAACAACCAAGGGGGCCCACTTGGGAGGTGGAATAGATTAGAGTAGAGTAGATTTATTTCCAGTATTGTAGATAGAAGTTATAGTTTCTTCCTGCAACATTGTACTTTGTGAATGTTCTTGTAGCATCTGCAAGAATAGTTATAGTTGATGTTCTGGGTTGACAGTATAGGTTTAAGTAGAGTTTTCAATTCCTAGTATTCATTTTAGTAAGGAGATAAGTGTTTTCTTTTCCTACAGCACTAGTGTAGGTTTCTTTTATGCATTTCTTACCTTCCTGCAGCATAAGCATAATGAATCTTTAAGGAACCTAGTGCACATATTGTGCTGACCATTTCAAGTATACGTCCCTGGGTTGACAAGTTAAATGCACCTCATAGTAGGAGAAGTAGTCCTTAGATTGAATAAAATATTCCTAAGAAAATCCTTGAGCATTATTATTCCACACCTATTGTGACGCGGTTCATTTTTGGCACCGTTGTCAGGGATGGTGTCAAGCTAGGAACATTTTTGAGTCATTTTTTCATTCCTAGTTAGTTTTTAGATTTGTATTCCTAAAAATTGCTTCACAAGCGTGAAGAATTCAATTGTATGCATCGAAAAGAAAGGTGACGAGATGAATATGGTAGATTTCTCCGAGAAGAGTCTGCTAATTTGAACAAGGAAGTTGAAGAATTTGTGTTTCCCTTTGAAGACACAAGTCCTGACTTTCCTACAGCATCTTCCTCTAGAGCAGAACCATTTGATATAAGCGGTCTTCGGCCTTTTGCTGAAGTCTTGGCCAACTTTCTAGATAATTCCAGCCCAAATCCACCTGTTGTTAACAATCCCGTAGCTAATTCTCCTTTCCAGTAGCAACCCCATAATCATATACCCCTAGTAATGGCACAACCTACTTTCCCATTTCCTCTCCCGAGCCTTATAAACAATGCTAATCTCAAAAATATACCTACAACTGCTCTTCTGAAGTTTTATGGTCTTATAACAGAGGATCCTGACACTTTCTTGTTTGAGTTTGACATACTCTGTCGAAGCTTTGACTATAATACCGATGCCCATAAGCTCAACTTGTTTCCTGCAACACTGAAAGAGTCAGCCTTACGATGGTTCATGGGCTTAGGAGCCGATGCAGCAAGTACCTGGGATGAGATGCAGACATTGTTTCTGCAGAAATACAAAGATTAATGCAAGGGGAGTGACCCAAAAGGAGATGATATCTTTATGATGTCTGAAAAGGAGAATAAAACATTGGAGGACTATGTTTTATGTTTCTTGTACACAATGCAGAAGAACCCCCAACATGTACTGGCAGAGGATTCATAGAAACTAGTCTTCTTAAGAGGGGTAAACGACAATTGTCTGGAAGCATTAGACTTGATGGCTGGTGGAGACATATCCCAATCCTCTTGGGATGACCTCAAGAAAATTTGTCTCAACTACTCAAGGTCAATTGTGAAGAAAGGTAGAGGATACTGGCCCACAGTCACAAAAGGGATTAGTTTGGGTGTTTCAAAGCTGGAGATATCTAATTTGCTCATGGATTTCAAGCAAGACATCATAAATGATGTAGCTACATATCTTGACACCATGACTGCCAAGAAGAAGAATGCAAAGGCTGAATCACAATTGGCTGAGTACTATCCACACTGCTACAAACAAAAGAAAGACTATGGATGTAAGTTGGTAACAAACTTGGAAAATCAACATTTTCCAACTGACTACATGAAGATAGATGGAGACAATGATCAAGTGTTCTTTGTTTCTTAGCGTCGACCATGGGCTTCACAACAAGGTATGCCACAAGATCCTCTACAATTTTCAAATTCTAACAATAATTAGTGGCAAAACCAAAGTTATCAGAACACTTCTGAGTACTCTCAACCCCAGTGGCAAAACCAGCAAAATAACCAGTGGCCTAACCAGCAAAATAACCAGTGGCCTAAATAGCAAAATAACCAGTGGCCTAATCAGAAAAACAACCAGTGGCCTAATCAGCAGAATCAATGGCAACCACCACAAGGAAATTGGAAGCAAACTAATCAATGGAGGGGGCCTCCACAGTAGCCTAACCAAAATTTTGGTTGTCCACAATTACCACCTCCAGTGCAACCACCTGCAATAATGCCACCTCCTGCAACAAATAACGCTAATCCAAAGCCAACCCAATTGCCTTCTCAACCTCAGCCAAATCCAAACAACAAACAGTAGCAGCAGCAAACATACACTACTAACACTCAGCAGTACCCTACTTATTCACTAGAGATAGTTGATATCCATTTGAGGTCCAGTACCACTCTACCTACACCTAAATATCCTATTATCACAGAAGTTGTAGACACTCCTATAGCAGTACTACTTCCAGAAGCCACACTGCCAAATACCAGCCAGCCAAATGATATACTCAGCAAAACTATTATCCACACTTCAAAAAATCCACCCTTTCCACATAGGCTAAACAAAGAAAAACCTATATCCCAAGAGGAAGAAACATTTGATATTATTGAGCAGCTAAAAAATATGAACATCCAAATCCCTCTGTTCCAAGCTATCAAAGATGTACCTCTTTATGGAAAGGTTATTAAGGAAGCATGTCTTAAGAAGATAGGACGGAAGAAGAAAGACCCTCAACAGTCCATGTTGTAGGGAAATTACTGGATATCATGTTAGGGAAGGTGGTAATACCAAAGTATTCAGATCCTGGTAGCCCAGTAGTCAACCTGATAATAAATGGACAGACTATGAAAAATGCTTTAGTTGATTTGGGAGCAGCAATAAATGTGATGACTAAATATACAATGCATAGGCTAAGCATAGAAGGCTTAAGAAAAACACCCACATTGTTACAACTTGCTGATAGTTCAACTGTTACTCTAGATGGTCTCATAGAAGATGTGGTAGTTACCTTAGATTCATGGGAGTATCCTGCTGATTTTCTTATCCTATCACCTAAAGTAAACTTTGTTGGCTATCCTGTAATCTTGGGAAGACCTTGGCTAGCCACCACTGATGCCAAAATTAATTGCAAATTAGGCAGTATGACAATTTCAAATGGTCAAGCCATAAGGAAGCTAGCCCTGTATCCTCCTGCCCAACCCCAGCCAGACTTGGGAGAACCTATTTGGCTAGACTTAGGGGATGAGGAGGAAGAGCTGAATTTAGTAGCTCAGCTCATGATGTTGCATAGGCAATATTTTCTAAAGATGCAAGAGGAAGATGATGTGATACAGAGAATTCTTACCAATAAATGTATTATGGCTAAAGATGTATTAGAAATTTCTATTTTATAGCTATGTACCTATGAGGACTGTGTATTTCCAGCAACCCCTGAAATAATTGATCAATTACTGCCAAGTGAAATAGCTACAAGTCCAGTGCCCGAAGTGTCAATGGTAGAGCTAACAACAACAGTGGAACTTTCCCCTGGTCATAACCTACATGTAAGCAACAAGTTGTCCCAATCATAGTTGGCATTGCTAACCAAGATCCTCAGTCAACATGAAAAATCCTTTGCATGGGATTATGGGGATATGGAAGGACTAAACCCTAAACTCTACACCCATAGAATCTACATCAGTGATGGGAGCTTGCCACTTCGTTAACCTCAGAGGAGAATAAATCTCGCACTAAGAGCAATAGTCAAAACTGAGTTGCAGAAGTTGTTAGATGTTGGATTCATCTATCCAATCTCTAATAGAAATTGGGTATCACCATTGGTCATTGTACCTAAGAAAGGAGGTAAGTGGTAGATATGTGTGGATTACAGGGAATTAAATAATGCCACAAAGAAGGATCACTTTCCTTTACCTTTTATTGACTAGGTCTTGGATAATTTGGCTGGAAAGAAATACTTCTCCTTTCTGGATGGATATAGTGGTTACAATCAGATAAGCATTTCCCCCAAAGATCAGAAGAAGACCACATTCACATGCCCTTGGGGCACATATGCTTATTTAGTATTACCATTTGGATTATGCAATGCACCTGCTACCTTTTAGAGAGCTGTGATTAGCATCTTTGCTGATATATCACATGATTGCATGGAAATATACATGGATAACTTCACTACATTTGGTGTCACATTTAAGGAAGCCCTGAAGAACTTGGAGAAAGTACTAATCAGATGCGAGGAACACAACCTGTCTCTCAATAGTGAAAAGTTCTTTATGATGATGCAGGAAGGCGTGGTGTTGGGACATTTAATCTCTGAAGCTGGAATCTAGGTAGACCCTACAAAGATAGAGGTAATTCTCACACTCCCTATTCCCACTAAGCAAAAAGATGTCAGATCTTTCCTAGGTCACGCTGGCTATTATAGAAGGTTTATCTAGAACTTTAGTCAAATAGCTAGTCCTCCGTACACCTTACCAAAGAAGCTGAATTTTCTTGGAAAAAAGAATGTGATGAATCCTTCCTGCAGCTCAAGTCACTTTTAATAACTACACCAATACTTAGGGGTCCTGACTGGACTTTTCCATTTCACATACATACAAATGCTTCAGACTATGCCATAGGTGTTGTCCTAGGACAAAAGTCTAGAAACCTTGAAAATGCAATGTATTATATCAGTAAGAGTCTCCATGGACCAGAGTCAAACTATACAGTGACTGAAAAATAATTGCTAGCAGTAGTTTATGCTTTGAACAAATTCTGCCATTATGTAACTGGTTATCCCATCTTTGTTCATACTGACCATGTAGAAATTAAGTATCTCGTGAACAAATCTACCATCACAGGTAGGTTAGCAAGATGGCTTCTTCTTTTGCAAGAATTTGATATAACAATCATTGACAAGCCAGGGAAAGTAAATGTGGTAGCTGATAATCTATCCAGAATTCACCATGCTGAAGAAGATACTACTTTGATAGATGATGCATTTCCAGATGAGCATTTATTTCATATTGCTGTCCAAAATCCATGGTATGCTGATATAGCTAATTACCTAGAAGCTAACAAAATGCCCACACATTTCTCTTATAAGGATAAGAGGCTACTTGTAGAGAAAATCTTCCATTTCTCTTGGATTGATAACACATTATTTTACACTGGACCTGACCAAGTCATGAGGAGATGTGTGAGAGAAGATGAGACATATGACATTCTACATGCATGTCATAATGAACCATGTGGGGGACACTTTGCAGCCAAAAGGACAGCACTAAAGATTTTAACAACTGGCTACTACTAGCCTACACTTCACAAAGATGCAACCAGTTATACAAGGAAGTGTGACAAATGTCAAAGAATGGGCCGACCAACAAGATCAGATGAAATGCCCTTAAACCCACAGGTGGTGGTAACACCATTTGATAAATGGGGCATGGAATTTATTGGTCCAATAGACCCTCCATCCAATGGGAAGTCATACATCCTGGTGTGCACTGATTACCTAACAAAATGGGTCGAAGTAAGAGAAATGAAGCATGCCAGGGATCATAAAGTTGCTAAATTTTTGTATAAAGAAATTTTTACTAGATATGGCGTGCCAAGAGAACTTGTTACTGGTCAAGGTACTCAATTCACTTCCAATTTGATAACAGAGCTCATGAAGGAATATAATATCATACATCGTAAGTCAAGCCCCTATCACCCTCAAGCCAATGGACAAGTAGAAGTTACCAATCGGGAGATAGAAGCAATCTTAACAAAGACAGTTCATTTGCATCACCAAGATTGGATCAGCAGACTATCAAAAGCCATCTAGGCATATAGAATAGCATGGAAGACCACCACAGGGTTCACTCTATTTTAACTATTATATGGTAAAGAAGCAATGCTACCCATTGAATTTGTACACAAGACATTAAGAACAGTGTTGGAGTTAAATATTGATCTTCCTGCAGCACACAAAGAGCGCTTGCTGCATCTCAATTCTTTGGATGAAATATGCAAGTCTTCCCTGCAGTGCATGAAAATTGTCCAAAAGAAAAGGAAACAGTGGCATGAATCCCATATTAAGAGTAAGCAGTTCCAGGTTGGAGATTGGGCATTGTTGTATGATTCCAGATTCTAAGAAATACTAGGCAAGCTGTAGACATGATGGTTGGGCCCATATGAAATAAACCATGTATTTACAAATGGAGCAGTCTAGTTGACGACAATTGACCTAGTACACTTCAAGCTATTAGTCAATGGACATTGACTAAAGTTGTATCACCAGCCACAGAGGAAAGAAGACTTCTTGCAGCAATTCAACCAGCCAGTTTTCAAGGATCAACAGGTAACACTTCCTGCAGCAGAGGGTGCCAACCTTCTTCCTGCAGCTCTTCAATAAGAATTCCTTCTAAACATGTCCATAATAAAAACTTTATGTTTACATAAAGTTCAATTCTCCATTCACTTTCTACATTCTTCTTTTTCAACTCATTTCATTCCTTAATCTTCCATCCACCCACCTTCCATGTCATCATTTTTCTATGCTTTAAATAAAGAGATTGTGCACTGACGCATGCCACCGCCGTCGTCATTCCACTCTCGCCACCTTTTCCTGGCATGTGTAATGATCAATTGACGGGTACGATCTTTTCAAATTTATTTCCATTTTTACCACATAGATTTCATTGGTTATATCGAATACTGCAATAAATGTATCATTGCGGCCTTAAGCCAGTTCCATACCTCCTGCCAAGTATGACAAGTGAGGACACTTGTCAATGTTTCGTAGGGGGCAGGGAAGTGTACCAATTCCTAAATTTCATTTCTATTTACTCGTTAAGATCCTCAAATATGTACTTTGGCCTTGTCTCAATTAAAATCTAGCTGTCGCATCACACAAGTGTCAAGTGTCGTACCTTTATTCCCAAATAAACCCCTAATTATCAGACTAGATGTGACCCAGAATTAAAACCATGACATAACTCTCGCATGAATATCTATAATTCATTATGTTAAAGTACATTATTATTGTTCATACCAAGAATACCAGAAGAATGTGAAAAAGGGTCTGTGGTTTTACAAGAGGTAGTCTGAAATTCAAAAGAGAAGAAGGTAATTGTTGAGAAAAGATCAGAGGTTGAATTTGATAAGCACAAATGGGAGGCCAATCGTAGTGGCATGAACCAGTAGTTCATGGTATTTTACTTTTTGATGTTGAGGCAGTAAGAAGATTTAATGCTTGTCGATGGCTGGGATATTTCTTGAAATTGACGGAGTTTGATGAAGAAGCAGCAACAGAATTTGCAAACACATTTGATGAATTCCAAGCAACAGTGTGGGGGTTGACAGTCATTGCCACAGAGGAACAAATAGTGGAAGTAACCGGGCTTCCAGCAGCAAGGGAACACTACCCCAATGTGCACGATGCCAGGTCAACTAGGGCCTAGTTTACCCTACCAGGTGACCCTCCTCTAGAGATTACTAATAGGGGTGCAAAAGAATGTCCATTCCTCTGCCATATTATGAGTTGGCCATGCATATTATCAGGTATTTTACCTGTGAAGGAAGATTTTCTAATTTTCACCTGCATCATTTTAAGTTACTTAGTTATGTAAGGCATAATATTCCAATGAATGTCCCAAATTTCTTGTTTAATATGCTATGCATTAGTGCCGAGGAAACCCAGATAGGAAATGACAATTCTATTACTCACCATGCCCTAATTAAATTGCTCATAGAGAAATGTCTTAGGGACATCTCTCCTATGGCATGGGAAGAATTTGTCCATCATAAAACCCTGCAGCCTCAGATTGCCCCTAATGTGCAAATTAGCCAAGATAATGCAGTCCCCACTGACCCTACTATTGAGCAAGGTACCCAAGGGGAAAAAACCAGAAATTTACAAGAAACTATGCCTTTACCCGCTCATATGAGAAATGTACCTACTTCCGCTTGAACAAAAGGAAAATGGAAGTTAGAGGGAGAAACTTTGGTTCCTGCAGTTGAGCCACGAAACCCTACAGTCTTGAGAGGGAAGAAAATGAAGTCAGTTCCTACAGTGGCTATTCCTGCAGCCACTATTCCTGCAGCAGAGAAACCAAAGAGGGTTAGTAAGAAAAAGGCTGTAGAGGTTGAGGAAACCCTTGTAAAAAGAATCTCTAGGATGAGAGGAAAGATTCCCAAAGTACCAACTAAAAGCCAGTCTGCTTCCCCCAAACAATTTGAGGAGGAAACTCCTATTCATATTGTTCTGGATGATTCTCCCAGCTAGTCTGAGATTCCAGACATTTCTCAAAATCTGGATGAGAAGTGTGAAGTTGAGCCAAATGTATGTCAAAATGACCCAGGAGCTAGTCATCAGGATGTTCCAAACCATGAAGAAGAAACCCCTATAACTCACCAGCTAGCTTGCACAGAAATTGCCCTAGTTTCCTATAAGCGAACTTGGTTAATAAATTTCTTAGAGCGGTCATGGAGGGAACAAAGGAGGAAGAATAATCAGGATGAAAACAATGGTCCAATTACTCTGCAAATGCTTCTCTTCCAGTTATATAATATGCATGTGTTAACAACCACTCTATGGGGAGAAGAGAAAAAGAAATTATAGAAAGTAATAGTAGAACAAGAAAAGGAAATTGCAGAATTAAAAGATCAATTGGCAAGACAGAAACAAAGGATGGAACATGCCCTTAAGCTAACTGATCAGATAATTTCTTGTAGACCACCACCTAGGATCTATACCATCTGTCTAAAAGAACAATTCCTCTTATTCCAGTTGATGATGACCCTCAAGGATGTAAACGCGGAGTTCAAATCAGCCCAGGAATTTTATGGTTTATACCAGACCCTTCCATCATGGCAACAAAACTTACTCTGTGAGTTGTATGTGCATGATTTCATCATCCCTACAGAGACTGAATGGAACCCCCTACTTTACATAGGGGATATACACCTAAGGGCCCTAATGTCTTGGATGCACTACGAGGCCAAGTATGATAGACAACTGGGGAATTACAGAGAATTGGAGAAATTGGAACCCCTGCCATTAAGAATAGAAAGTAGTCAACCAGAAGAATTCTTGAGGGATTGGTTCAAACTGACATATGGGAATGTTAAAAAGGAAATAAGAGATAAAATTTTCAAGCTTAGAATAGATGTGTATGAATAATATGACAACATGTCTTATTTTGTCTTCCAAAGAGCCTTAACCGGTGCCAGAAGTAGGTGGAGTAGATTATCAGAGGCATTCAAAAGGTCAAAGCCACACAACCCCATTAACCTTTAAGCAGCCATACACCGAGCGCCGAAATACATGGGGCTGGGTAGGAAAATTAGGCAAGAACTCTGGTGTTTGCTCACAATGCAGCCACCCATGCTCCTTTGGCCCCTGTATGACATCAACACTGCCAGGCTTGACAGGTTGCAGGAGGATCATAGAAGGGAAGTTTGGGAAAGAACAAGAGGATTCTACTACTCCTTCAAGAGCCAAAGGCGAGGAAGAACTGAAGTTGGTGACTTTAGGTCAATTGCCAGAAGATGCAATGCTTGAGGACAAGCATTTGATTAACCAAGGGGCAGATGATGAGGCCAAATTATTGCCTTTATTTTGTATAATTTTAAATACTATGTTCTAATTTTTGTCAAGACATTTGTGAACCTAGCCAGTTAAAACTTGTGATAAAGTCCAGTTAGAACTGATAAACCATGGGTAGATATTTGTGACATATTTTGCCAATATTATACATATAGTGCAGTATTTCATATAACCATCAGAGTATATGTTATAATATCTAGATTTAATTTGATTAAGATTTTTGCATGAATATTTATGCATCACAACTAACTTGTTAGGGAAGGAAGCGGCTGGAGAGTGGTCAACAGTATTCAAGGAAGACTGTTGAGAACCAGCTACGGCAGAGTGATCATCACAGCACCAGGAGACACGGTTGCTACAATGGAGGATCCACTATTCCAGGATGTGGGGATGTAGTGCTTCTATATTCCCTCTGCACTTTATTATGTTGAACTGGTCACCCAAACTTTACTACCCACACCGCGGGCTGTTGCATTTCCATCTTCTTCTCCGGCATGTTTTCAGCAAGATAGTTTATTTTTTGTTTTGTAATAAGTGTTTGATCCTCTATTTATAGGGATTGGACCGATGGTTTGTAGTTAGAGATTTAGAGAGAGAGAGAGAGAAAATCTTTGGAAGAAAACTGTTATATCTTACAGCAAGTTATTTTAAGTTTCATGTATTGTTCTTATGTAATGCGTTTTTGAAATATAATGAAGTGATTCATGGTTTACATTCTGTGTTAATAGATTAGAAGAAACCAACCAAGGGGGCCCACTTGGGAGGTGGAATAGATTAGAGTAGAGTAGTTTTATTTCTAGCATTTCCAGTATTTCAGATAGAAGTTACAGTTTCTTCCTGCAGCATTGTACTTTGTGAATGTTCCTGCAGCATCTGCAAGAATAGTTATAGTGGATATTCTGGGTTGAAAGAATAGGTTTAAGTAGAGTTTTCAATTTCTAGTATTCATTTCAGTAAGGATATAAGTATATTATTTTCCTACAGCACTAGTGTAGGTTTCTTTTATGCATTTCTTACCTTCCTACAGCATAAGCATAATGACTCTTTAAGGAACCTAGTGCACATACTGTGCCGACCATTTCAAGTATACGTCCCTGGGTTGACAAGTTAAA
>MU228474.1:292020-318292 GCA_018584345.1 Thuja plicata | reverse complement strand
GAAGGTTATGGTAAGGGTATAGGGTTTAGAGTTAGGATTACTATCATGGTTAGGGTTAGGGTTAGGATTATGGAAAGGGGTGTGGGTACGGTTTACGATGTATGATTTAGAGTTAGGAGTAGTATTATGTTAATGGTTATGGTTAGAGTTAGAGTTAGGGTTAGGGTTAGGGTTATGGTTAGGGTTAGGGTAAGATTAGGGTCATTTTTATGGTTAGGATGTATGGTTTGGGAATAGGGTGTAGGGTGAGGGGTGGGATTAGTATCATCTTAATGGTTAGGGTCAGGTTTACAGTTAGGGTCATGGTAAGGGGTGTATGGTTAGGGTTAGGGGTTAGGGTATCGATCAAGTTACTGTTAGGGTGTACAGTTTAGAGGTAGGACTAGTATTATGTTAATGGTTATGGTTATAGTTAGGGTTAGGGTTAGGGATAAGGTTAGGGTCAAGGTTACGGTAAGATTAGGGTTATTTTTTGGGTTAGGATGTAGGGTTAGAGTTAGAGTTAGAGGAAATATTTTGGGTTAGGATTTAGGGTTTAGAGTTAGGGTTAGTATCATAGTTAGTGCTAATGATTACATATCATTAATAGATTGTAATATGAGTGTCTCAATTCCTTGAAAAGTGCAAATGAAAGAAGTCACACTAAAAAATGTAAAATCATGCCAATCAACATTAGTAATGTTCAAAATGGAGGTGTCCTTAAAAAAATTCTAGACACTGGCACTTGGGAGAGAACGATAAAAAATAGACTTCAATCATTTACAATAAATGTCAGTAATGTTTTAAATGAGATCCGTCAATCAAGGACTAAGAGAAATCACAAAAAAGGGAACAAAATCAGTTTTTAGTGGCAAGGAGTAGTATTTTATCTCTTCAAAAATTGTGGAAGAACATTTCCACGCTTTCATTCATGTAGATTGTTATTAATGAGTCCTATTTTGCAACTCCTTGAAAAGACTACGTCTTGAACAATCAAAACTCCATAAAGTTGGGTGATTGGCGATTTATTGACTCCTTGAACCATGTGAAGTGAAGAATACACAAATTCCAATATCACTCGATTAGCCAATTCCAAGAACTTCAAGACCACATGCCACTAATAAGAACAATTTATACAGTAAACGTAGTCGATTGATTGATGATTTATTTAATTATTGAACCAAAGAGAGTAAGTTTGGAAAATAATCAACTATATTTGACATTAATTGAGGTTATAACGGTGTGTTCAAAACAAAGGGTAAAATTTGGCAAAAGACTTAGATTTTGTTTCTTTCGAGATTTGTCACTTGAGTGTATGACCTCCTGAAAACTACTTCGCATATCTGAGAACACGTGACTATCTTTAAATAATATACAAATTACATAACTTAAAAGAAAACAAATAAAACTACATAACTTAAAAAATTTCAAAGCCAAACTAATAAATTGCAAAATTTATAGTCATGACTTATAAGTGGTTTTGGAAATGTTAGAAAAGTTGGACAACTCACAACTGCCATGGGGATTCGATAGGGTTGTTCAACCACAAAGTCTCGTGACTTGGTTGAGGTATCTATCAAAGGGATCACATACTATTCAATTGACATAGTTCTTGAACCACAAAATTCTCCTGACATAGTATGATAGGTCAAAGACAAATATAAGTCTCATGATGTAGATAAGTATCAAATACAGGCAGAAAATCTAGACATTGTGAAATAAAATGTGTTGCTTGTGAATTAAATTTTTAGTGAGGTAAAACAATTAGTAATTATTGATCCTGCTCTGGTGATTTTTAGCGACAATGCGAGGGAGGATCCTCAAATGGATCCTCAAATGGATGTGCTGAATAATGCAAAAAATAGTGCCATTGATAGCTACAGAACCACGAAATGGACCTACTACAAAATCTATGAGCTGAAAAAAAGAATGGACAGGATAGAGAAAGATAACATAAGTAACAATAACAAGAACATTGCGGAGGACAGGGAGCTAGATAGTGGAGTGAACGAGCTGAAGCAAAGAGTCAAAAGCATAGAAGACTCAATGGTCAAAATTGTTGAGCAAAGCTACAATATACTTAAGGCTTCAAATGATAACATTAAGGTGATCAACGACAAATTTGAAGAACAAAGAGGGAATAAGGAGGATCAGCTGCTGAATAGTGAGAAGGGGAAGCTACCAGAAGAGGGAAATAAGAAGAGGACAAGAGAGGCCACCAAGAAGATGGAAAGCCAGGAAGCTGACAAAGAGTTGGCTGACCTAAAAGAAGCTGCGAGTAGAATGACCGAGCTGGAGATACGGGCTGCGGAGATTCTTAGAGACATTGCCTGATTTGCTCCCCTGGTTTTATGTTCCTGGTCTTTTTTGGGTTTTAGTCCCTGTCTTTCTATTTTCTTCGGGACTGTTTTGTTTGGACTACCTGTTTCATTTTGGTTGTTACTTAATGCTTATATGCTCTAGGTTTTTTTATATAACTCTGTAGGGTTTCAGGAACCCATTAAAACTTGTTTTCCTTAATAAAAAACTATTAGTAATTACATATATCGACGAGAAATTTAAAAATACACAAAGTATAAGCATACAAAGAATGAATTATAAAGTCATTGGTCAATCTTTTTGGTGATTTTGTTGATGCATATTTGAGAGTATTTGTGCCATGTCAGCCTAGTCAGAGACATAGAAGGGAGTTCATAGGCACATCTAATGGTAGTTTATCAGTTTAGAGTATTGGTATGTATTGGTTCACTTGACTTTTTTTTGGTTACATGATGTGTTATTTTATTTTATTGTGTACATGGTATGAATGTTATGTGGATGAAGTTTGTGCTCAAACTCATGATAGAGTGATTGAAGAAATTCTTGAAGTGTTGAATGAGTGCATCTCCTTATAACTGCAAGTTAGTATTTTTTCTCCCCATTGGATCATGTTGCGTCATATGGTTGTGTGACATAGGATTTTTAATTTTAATAGTTTCAGGTGCATGTTATCAATATTTCAAGTCATGTTATCTTCCACAAAAAAATATTTAAGAGTTTGAACTCTAGATCACAGTCAATTAGCTTAAGATTTTCTAGTTGGCACACTAGATTTCTCCATATTCTACTATAATGAATAATTTGGATATGCAGTTTGGGAAGATTTTGAGGATGGTGTATTGCATAAAAGATATGATATTTGGGGTTGTTGGTGCTTTGGTGTATGATATTCATCTTGTTGAAGAGCACATTATCTATCCAGTCTATACTATGACTGTTTGTTTGATAAATTACTTTCTCTATGTAACAACATTTAATGATTTGTTACTTACGGAAATGATTAAATAAATATTTTTGGTTGTCTACATATCTTTTATGGTGGCCTGTATGATTTTCTTGGTTTCTATCTAGTGATAAGAAGACAGACATTTGGTATTTTTGACAATGTTGTTGATATCTAGGTTGGCTTGGTATGTTTCTTCAATTGTGGTTGATCCTAACCAATTTAATTTTCTTTGGAGAATGTGATATGCCATGTTTGGATTTTAGATTAAGTTTG
Organism: Thuja plicata; assembly: GCA_018584345.1. Lineage (NCBI taxonomy): Eukaryota > Viridiplantae > Streptophyta > Pinopsida > Cupressales > Cupressaceae > Thuja > Thuja plicata. Next base: position 314,775 of record MU228474.1, on the reverse strand, counting down.
TCTTGATTTACAACCAATTTTTTATTTATTTGAAGGCAGATAAGGTTGACCTATGTTGTGTTGCTTGTTTTATTGATTAGGTCATATTTGGGTCAACCTAGCAAATATTTTGTGATGTTGTGAATGATGTATATGGTAGAACAAATCCTTTGTGGAGGTGTGAGAATTTATGAGAGGCTAAAAAATGTATAAAATAGACCAGTAATGTATTAGATGATTATGAAGTGTGTACAATTATTGTGACATTTAATATTTGGACTACAAAGAGAGTTGTGTGCTATAAATATTTTTCAAATGTGTATTCTAAAATAATTGACATTATAAATGTATCTCATTGTAATCTAATTGTATCTTTTCTGAAATAAGTGATCTTTAAATTTAAAGCATATTGTGTCTTTCCTTTCAACACTTGTTTTGGTAGCAAGTTCAGAAGTGAGCCTCTTGTAAGACTTGTTTCATATATTATGAGTTTATCCTCACCATGGGTTTTTTATCCTTGGGTTTTCCATGTAACATGTTGGTATTCTTATGTGGTGCATGTTGTATTTTTTCTCTTTACTTATTCACATTTGATTAAAAAGTTGAAAATTTTAATGAATAGTTAAGTTTTAGTTTATGGTGATTCACNCCCCCCCCCCCCCCCCCCCCCCTCTCTTAGGATTTAGGTGTACTTTGTTCAGTTGGTGCCTACTTCTTATATTGGATTCATTATTTTGTGAGGCTAGATTTGGAAAATATATCCAAGTAACTGATTCTCACTATATATTTTTTCCCATCTTGAGTTTCCACATATATCTAGTGAATCCTTTTGTACTTGTGGATAACTACTTATTGTATGATGCTTAAATTTTAAAAATGTTGATAATTGTTCCATTGAAGTTCTAAGATTTAAGGTTTAGAGAAATTCATTAATGTTAGATCAATTTTAAGTTGCATATACTAATTCACACCCTCTCTCAATAATTGTGTGCCCTACAATTTCTATTAGAGAAGTTCCTTTGAAAAGGTTTCACAACATAAGGTAGATCCACGATGGCACAATTTGTTGCTCCAAAAGGCTCTTCTAGAAACTGAGCTTCACTTTTAGACAAATCCAACTATGACTTTTGGAGTGGAAGAATGGAATCATATTTGATGGCTATGGAAATTGAATTTATACAAAATATTATAGATGGATATGAGATCCCAAATACTTCTCTTAGAGATAAGGATGGTAAGAAAGCTTTTGAAAATAATGCAAAAGTTAGGAATGAAATTATATTGTATAGCTAGAAAATGGAAGCACTTCCATTGTAGACTTGTTTAGCCTTATGGGTAAGTGGTTTGGGGTAATTTCAAGTGCCTTGAATGGGTTCCTAACTTTGATCTGGCTTTATCCCGCTGTTCTGCCCCATTTCCACTTTTTCCAACCTATTTTTGGCACCCCAGACTGAGAAACTAGAACTTTGACCTCAGGGTCAAGGTCGACCTTTTTGGGTCAAGGTTGACCTCAACCTTGACCTAGATCACAATTGACCTTTTCCAGGCCCGAGGTTCAAATTTCAAAATCTCAGGGTTTCCAGATGTTGGTCTTTGGAAAAAGTTAATTCCCCCTTCCGGGTCAGCTGTTTTGGACTTCGAGACAACAAATCCTTAATTATAATTAACATAGGTCCTATTCTAGGGGAATGGGTCCAATTAGAATTTAATTCTCCTATGTCAGCCTCTCTAGAAGATTGTGCCCTAATTTCATATAAAAGGAAGCTTTCTCCTCTCATTTTCTCTAAGCATTTTTCTAAGGACTAAGACTTGATAACCATCAACTAAGTGAAAGATAAGGAGCAAGATGTGTAGCAAACATCTATTCTCAAGCATTCAAGCATCCATTTTCATCAAGGAGATCCATTGGTCACCATTGAAGGATTCAAGCCCCATGGAGCCCTCTTGTTGAAGATTTCTCCATCCACATTCCTTCAAGCCTCTTCCAATTCAAGAACCCATTCAAGATTGGTGTTGAAGATCTACAAGCAATTGATTGAAGACATCCAACATTCTACATTCTACATTCTATATCTATTTGGTGCATCCATACTTGTGGGTTCAAGGATTCGAATCCTCCACAAGGAATTTTACATGAGCAAGGTGAATTGTTTCATTTACTTTGTTTATTTCAACGATTTCAATTATATATTTCAGGTTAATTCCAAAACCAGGGTTTGACCAAGGAAAAACAATCCCCCCAACAAAAAAACCCATTTTATTGCAGGTATAGGTTCAAAACAGTAGATCGGGATGGAGATTCAAATACCCTTTTCGGCAAACTTCCGGGATCTGAAAACAAAATTTTAGTCTGAAACTTTTTAGGTCTATTGTGACCTAAGGTGCACTCATAAAATTTGGCAAATGGTGACATTGACTTGAGGGTACAAATCAGAACTGTCTCAAAATAGAAAAATGTTTCTGGGTTTTGTCCGTCTCTACGTTTCTATTCCAGATTTGGATTTGGTCTCAGATTTTCCAGAAACTCAACACAGGCTTAAGAAACTAGCATTCTTTAGATCCGCAATATTTCAAGGTTATTGCATTTCTCCTATTCAATTCAATTATCAATCTATCTAAATCTAAAATACATTCAAATTAATCAATCAAACCCGGGTACTTAAGATCTTCCTTCCTTATTCTTGTTTCCAAATGATTAATTCATTTATGCATTGATCCTTCCTTTTGGGTTAATCAACTTGGATATTTCATTTGCATATCTAAGGATAGAAGGAGAGCATCTTATTTACCCCCATAACATATTTAAATGTAAGGTATTTTATGTTAAATGAATCTACACAACACAAACAACACACCACTATAATAAAACAACATTCTCTTACCTTACATTTTGGTGAACCCGCAATAGACAACTCTTTATTTTTGGTGTTAGATTTACATCTTTTATGTTATATCTTGCATGCATATTAGATTAGATTTCTTTTATGTTCTTGCATTTCCCTTTCAAAAAAATTAAAATCAAACTCTTTGTTAGTTCATTTGTATTGCATTGGTGTATGAGCTTTACCACTACTAGTCCTACTTATAGTATCCCGGTTAGAAGAAATCGTAGACTCATGGGTTCTTTTGATCCTGAATCTTCCTCTCCTTTTCATAGGATACCAAATGACAACTTGAATAATCATGATTCCAATCCTTCTATGGAGCATAACTCTTCTCACTCATCCCATGACGAGGAAGATTCTTTAAGAGTTCCTCCTGAACAAGTACAAAAACTTTCAAATGAACTTGATAAAATGAGAAATTGGCTTATTCAAGAAAACCATAATCAAGATTCCATTCAAGCTATAGATTCTATTAAGAAATTCCTTCATGATAGTGAGCAAGGTGTTAACTTCTTGCGTGGTATCACTCTTCTTATGCATTCAAATGTTAAACATTTAGCACAAGAGGCTCAAGATCTAGGATTTACTCCTCCTATCATTAGTGAAGGACCTTCTTCTATTCCTTTACCTAGAATTCCTACTTATACTCCTCCTTTGATGACTACATCTCTCCCAATTTCATCTATTCCTGTGAGTGTTCCATCGGTATCTTTACCTACTCATAACCTTCATATCATATTGTACCTTTTACTTATACTAATCCCCTTCCAACTATGGTTCCTGTTAGTAATAACTGAGAGGGGGGGATGAATCAGTGGCCTCAAAATATTTATCCAATTTAAACTTTAATCCACCAATCAATACTTCTCCAATTATTAAGTCCCTACAAGATGTATGCCTTTGAAATACTTGAAACAAATAACTGTCTGTCGGTTTACCTTGTCTGTCCTTATTCTCCTTGATAACTGATAAGCAGTAAACTATATTTACCGATACTCAGTAAATATGCAGAGTATACCAATCAATCCATAAATTCATATGTAGAATGTAAAACAATAAAGTAATAAACCATACACATATAACACAAGGATTTTAACGTGGAAACCTTGTTAAGGGAGAAACCACTGGGACCGGTACCCCAAATTTTCACTCTTCTGAAGTGAGCCCTGTTAGGAGCCAACCCTATTAAAGGTTACAAACACACTTGTCACTTAGTATCTGGCATCTATTTAACCATCCTTGAATCAATCTCTTGCCTGTCAATAGGCTTTATTCTAATCTTACTACCATCCTTGAATCAGCCTCCTTCTTAGACTATCAATAGGGTTTAGGTAAGACCAATGCTACTATCATGAGTCAACCTTCTGGTAATATGTTAGGGTATACCTCAATTATAAAATACTATTAAGTCCTGCTCTGTTAAGAGACTTAATGCTTCAATGGTTAAACTGAAACACAATGACCTATTTCTAATGCAACTTTGAATTGCAGATATTCTGATCTATTTACATACAATACCTCTCTGATCAATGTATCAATTCCATTCCTTTTTTCTTCATTCTTTCTTCTTTGTGATGTTGTGCTTCACTGTGTGTCGGTGTCTGCAAAATTCTTTAGCTCTCCTTTAGCTTGATTGATCAGGACTTCATGAAGTTTAACCTTCATCAGTTTCTCTTTAGCATCTTCTATCAATTCACTCCCCCATGTATCTGATTGCTTGCGGAAATGAATTATGCTTGTCTCTTATATAGACATGATGTTCCTTAATTCTTGGTTCTTGATTCTTGATTCTTGGCATGAAAAACAATCCAGCCAAATTGATTTGCGATTTTAACTCCTACTTTATCTCGTAGTTATCTTCTTGCCAACTATACAAATCACTTACTTAACTGTGGTCAAATAAAACAAATAAAAAAACCAATTAAGTCTATCCATTAGCTCTGCCAACTAGATATTTTGTCATTTTTTGATCTCTCTATTCTGTCGGTCAATTCTGTAATTCACCGTTGGTGACAACTGTCAGTTCCATCGGTGCAACTTCAGTTAGCTTCGGGATCTCTGTCCGTCGAGCATCATTGGATCTTGCTCATTGGGAAACACTATTTTTAGCTTGTCGGGCATCCTATGATTCTACTTCATCGGGCAACACTATCTTCTACTTTTCGGGTATCACTGTGACTTTATCTCTATCTTTACCGATGGTGTGCACTCCGCCGGTGTAGTTTGTCACTTGGTGAAAACTTGACTTTTATGCATTGTTGAAAGCATGACCTTTATTCCATTGATTCTCTAAAGTCTTTGGCATTATGTATATGACCATACAGATGATATCAAGTTGACATCAATGACAATACAAACCATTAACTGATTTAATGTCTTGCATCATCTTCAACTTAATATAGTCAAACATTTGATTAGTTACATGTCATCAGTTCCAAATGTTTCATCAATTGTATCTTCTATTCCTATTGCTTCCTACACTTTTCCTAGTGTTCCTAATGTTTCTATGCCACCTATGTCTTCTAATGATTCCACAATTATTAGTTTGGCTTCGATTGTGTCATCATTACAACAACAACTTGCATCCTTAACTCAATCCAAGTTTAACATTCCTACATGTGACATGGGTAGTGCCTTATCTTTAAACATTATCTATGCTACTATTCCTCAACGAGTCGATATGCCTCGTCTAGAGAATTACAATGGTAAAGACAATCATGTTACTCGTGTTAAAACATTTCAAATCCTTTGTAGTGATTAAGCTCATGACCATATGATTTTAGCTAAACTATTCTCTAGAACCTTTCGTAATAAGGCTTTGCAATGGTATTATTCTTTACCTCCTTATTCCATTGATTCTTTTTCAAAACTTGCTAATACCTTCATTCAACAATTTCAAAATAACATTGGTTCGCAAGTTTCCTTAACTGATTGAATGCATTGTAAACAAAATATTAAGGAAAAATTGACTAATTTCATAGGTAGATTTAAGCATTTATATGCTCATATTTCTTATCATGTTCTTGATATTGATATTCAACACATGTTTACTTCAAATTTACAAAAAGATATTAGAGATAAGATTCTGCTTACTAAATTTACCTCTTTTCAACAACTTTGTGCAACACTTCATCATTATCAATTACAAGTGAGTCAATTTGAGAGAAACACTCCAATGGCTCATGTTCCAGTTGATAAGAGTGACAATGCTCCTAATCCTAATAAATTTTAGAAACCTAAAAACTACATCAAGATTAATAAACAGACGAATGCGGTTGCTGATTAAGTTGATGTTCCATTTCACAATGCCACTTCTGCATCCACTGTCTTCCGTATAAATCATATGTTTACTCCTCTCTCTGAATCTTTACATTTTATTATGAGTAGGTTGTTAAGTGCTAATATGATTACCTTGCCTCCTATTTGACCTCTCCTTCCTATTCCCATAGCTTCAAAATCCTTTGATTCTAAATATTTTTGCCAATACCATCGCCAGAATGGCCATGATATTGAAAAATGTTATTCTCTAAAGCATAAAGTTCAAGACTTAATCAATTTTAATGCCTTATCTGTTGATAATCTTGATGGTAATAGAAACAAATCTGTCTCTCCTCCTAATCAAAACCTTCAAATATATATGAATCCTCTACCTACACATGATACTAATACCATCGCTCAACCATCTTCTATGGATATTGTTTATGATTCAAAGATGGATGATCTTAATCACATTGTTAATCATGTGGAGAGAGTTGTTGCATCTCAACCTATTGTTCAGGATCCTTCACCTCCACCTCAATTTCAAGTTCCACCTAAACCTCAGAAACAAATTAAGGATAAACGACCTTGAGAACTTTCAATTACCTTTGATGACTCTGAGATTATTAAGGCACCAGATGGTCCCCATATATTTATGCTAGGATTTCTAAGATACCTACACGTGGTTTTCTTATTGATCCCAAATCTTTATTAAATGTTATTACTGAGGAAAATCTTTTTATGAAAGGCCTGCAACGTGATTTTTATGATCCATCAGATGCATGGATCCAGACTTGTAATGGTTTTCTCTATCCTGCACTTGGTTCTATTAACTTTCCCATTGAACTCTGTGGCAAGGTTGTAGATGCTACCTTCGTTATTGTTCCTACATATGATCAATTTCAAGTCAAATTTGGCTTGCCTTGGATAACTGCTATGCATGCTATTTCTTCTCCTATTCATAAATGTCTTAAGTTCATTCATAATGGAGACGTAAATATGATTAATCACAATTTATATCAACCTTCTAGGCCTAGAGATTGTGCTACTCTCGATTTATTTTTTCCCTCATTACCTAATTCATGTCCCCCTCACCTTGACAACCTTTTTTGTTCATACCAAACCTATAAACATCACAAAATTGTCGAGTTAAGCATGCCTCAAATAGATCTTAACCGTGGTCTTTTGCCCACTCCTTCTATACCTCCTCTATACATTACTGCTAACCCTATTACTCAACCTCCCAGTGTTACTTCTTAGCCTATTGTGAATTCTACCAATCCTCTTACAGAAGCATTGAAGGAACCAGTGGTTATTCCTCCTAGTTCTTCACATGTGTCAAACAAAGAAAAACATAATAAATCTACTAAAAAACATTGTAAGAAGCATAGATCTAATGCTAGGGCCTGTGCTTCTCTTCTTCAAAATTCTTTACCTTCTTTCGATCAACCCATGCTTGATGTGTTGAAAGAATTTAATATTCACAATGATGTTAAGATGAATGAGTATGATGATCTTATTTGCATCTTAGATCCCATTTTAATTAATCTTGACGAGGAAGATAATCTAGTTGATCCTATTGGTCTTAGTGATGAATAGGAGACCATTGATCTTGATACTGATTTACCTTATATGCTTTCAACTCAATTGACAATTACACCTAGTATCGAGCAATGCAATTCTCAAGAGGATCCTTGTTTGGAACTAGCTATTATTCCTATTATATTGAATATAGTCCCTCTTGCGAATTGACCACCTTCCCTAAATGATATAAACCAAGATGGGGAGAGTAGGCGATGTGCCTAATTGGCTTATCCTTCATGGTAGCCATTTTTTGTGTTTGCATGTTGTACTGTGCTTCTCCCATAATGTGTTTGCTAAATGTTTGTTAGACTCTTTTATAGGACCCTTGTTACTTTGTTGGTGCAAGGTGATAAAGGAATCAAACCTGTTGTATAATTCCTCTATATGTATCTCTATTCGTTTATATGGTGTTTTCATGTTATGTTGTACTTGTGCTATTGCTCGTAAATGTTTTCCTTGTGTATTCCGCTTGGATCTATGATATGGTAGCATTGATTCTTTTTGGTCTACATGTTGTAGTCCAAAAAGACTCTTCTTCGTAACTCTTGAGTTTTCTTTCCTCCATTGTAATTGTAGTTCTACTTTCTTTGGGGAATGATGTCAATTCATTTGCAATAATATCATATATATATACATTGTTATAATGTATATGAATAACTGAGAGGGGGGTGAATCAGTTATCCTCAGGTCTAGATGTACCAATTGAAACTTTATAGCACTTTAAACAACTCAGATTTGCTTTGCAACAATAGCATAAGTCAACAACATAAATATGCAGTTTACTATTCAAATGTTATCATCTTGTAGAAACTTAACAGTAAAACACAACATAAAAAATCACACAAGTTGACACTAGCATTTAACGTGGAAACCCATATTGGGAAAAACCACTAGTAACATGCTACCAAGTTTTCACTCTTCTAAAGTGAGCTCTTCTAGGAGCCAACCCTGTTAAAGGTTACGAAACACATTTCTAAATGTGACCTGGTTAAAGGATTTAATCACCCTATTAGGAGTGGCCTTGTTAGAGGTCTTAGAATATTCCACCTAAATGTCACCTTGCTCAAAGGATTTATACAATGATTGTTAGGTCAACCTGGTTAAAGGATTTTGACTAATACAATGGTTAGAAAGTAATCAGGAAGTGTGATCTGATACATACAACTTACTTTGCGAATCCATATCCAATTCAGCTCTTATGCTAATTCACTGAGTGGCCTCCATTCTCATTTCAATCTTCAGATATGCTTGGAAATCTGTCAAGCAGTCACTTTCGCAACTCTCTGCTTCTCTGTTCAGCCTTCTTTGCTAGATCATGCCAATCAGTCAATTAACCATGCAATTCTCTTGCATACACTTTTTTCATACATACATCTGAATAACCCCTTGATGTTATCTTATACCTCTTCATCTAGGTAAAATAAATATTTGCCTCTTAATCAAGATCATAGATCTTAGGTTAGGTCAGTTCCAATGGATATTTCCATCTTTACATTTAATTTATTTCTCCAAAGAAATCACTCATTAAATCTTGGATCCATGCATTAATTATGGTTACCCATGCATTTAAATAGTGTGGATCAATTGTGCTTATCCTCAATTAACTTTACATATCTCAATAAATTCAATTATGTCGGCCAGAGATCTCAAATCTCAACAATTACCAAAATACTGCTACTCGGCCAACACTGTGTTCTTCCACTCGGTCATCATTGTTTTCCTTGGCAATTTATTGGTGCTTGGTCGACACTAAGAAAATATTCTCAGCATACAATGGTGTAACACCCCAAAATTGGCACCTAATAATCCTAATCAATTTTGGTGCGCTCCTTCAATTTTCTCATCATCGAAGCCCTATTATACTAGGCAAATTCTCCTCCTAATTGACTTTAATTGACTTAGTCTCAAATGCAGAAAACCCAAATTTGCATAAATCTGACATTATATTTAACTCATAAATTCTCAAGGTTTATTAGCTAAAAATCCCTATGATTAATTGATTTAATTCTAAAGTCCTAAGTGCTTTTAAATTAAATTAATTCCACCCCCTTTAGCTAATATACATAAAAGGAATTGAATAGTTATTTAATTGATTGGATGAATTATCCTCAAAAGGGAATTCTATAATTCCATGTGAAAGGTCACTCATGTGGTAATAATCCATCCTTTTAATTAAATAATTCATGCCTTTTTGTCTCAAACGGAAATGAAGAAGCCACCGTTTCTTTTCAAGAAACTCTTCACCCTTTTTCCATGGTTTTCTATAAATTGGACCTCTTTTTCTTCATTGAGGAGGATGATTTTTGAGAGCGTCAAACTTATAGTTAAATTTGCATTTAATTCTTTCTTTCTTTTTGAGTTTAAAATTACATAATTAGGCTAGTTTCAATTGGAATTAAAGATATGTTGATTTCATTTATGATTCATTTACATGTCTAATATATCAATTCCATCTTTCAAGCTCTCTAGTTTAAATGCAATTCCTTTTCTAATTTAAATGTGATTTCCATTCTAGATTAAAAGCATTTGAATTCTAGATTAGGAGTATTTTTTTTCATATATTAAATGCAATTTGCTTCCATAGAGTAGTTGCAATCTCAGTTCTAGACTAGTTGCAATTCAATTTCATAGATTAATTGTATCTCATTTCATAGATTAATTGCATTTCAATTCATAGAGTAATGGCAAATTCATCTTTCCTCATGCTTTAGAAATCCTCCATGTTAGCAATGGTCAGGTTGTTGGCTCTTGTTCTGAGGGTAAATTTGACATCCACAACTAATTAGGAGGCAGTTGGTCATTTCAATTGAGTTTGCAGGATGAAAAATTCATGTTTGTCTTTGTAAATTGAACAATTGAGTAAAGACTATGTTGAGTTTGTGCCTGATTTAGAGGCCACAATTTAAGCACACACAACTGGTGCTCAGTTGACACAAACTTCACTTGACATATATTGTTCCCAGTAAACTGTCATCATGACTTAGTGTTATGGATAAACAACACATTACTTTTCCAATGTGCCAACTGATCAAGTACCCTTGTGATTTCCCATAACTCAACCATTTCACTCGGTCTTCTTGTTATCCTTACCTTCAAATCTTCTTCAACAATCAATAGATATGGTACTCAAATAGATAGCAATAGTCTCACTAGTTAAGGTTTGACATCAATGAAAAAACAACAATTGTTTACATTGTAGCTTTCCAAAAATCTCCCTCTTTGGCATTGATGGCAACACTAAACATTAGAACAATAATTTTACAAACATAGTTACCATACAATCTAAAAAGTTTGTCTATGTTCCTTGATATAAAAAAATATTCATTAATGTCTTTAGCTTCATTTTGATTCTCATCTTGTAAAACATTTCTCCCTCTATGTCTATAATCACACTGAAATCTTTCTATTTATGTTCATCTGTAGACTCTTTCTTTTTTTAAGTATAGTAAATTCTCCCTCTTTCAGTAAACTTATCCCTCTTTGACAACAATGCCAAAGACGTTGACATCTTTATCATGCAAATTCTTCTGTTCTAACTCAGTATCATGTTGTTCCTGTCATCTTGTTTATGACTGATCCTTTTTTCTATTCTTATCTGTCTTTCACAGCTTTAGGCAGCATCCTAAAGTGTGACTTCTTGTGCATCAATGTGTCAAATATTTTGAATATAACATTTGATGCAACAGTTCCATTCTAAACTAATTATCCTTACTTAGGGGAATCACCCCTAATTTACCTCATAGATACTCATGATCATCCTTGGGAAGTGCTTGTAAGTATGTCTGATAACTGTTCCTTAGTATGCACATATTCCAGTCTCACTTCCTTGTGTTGAAATATCTCCCTCAAGTAATGATACTTGATAGCTATATGCTTTGTCTTAGAGTGCATCACATGGTTCTTAGAAATATTAATGGCACTCATGTTATCACAATATATAACAATTGGTTCTGTGATTTATTCTTTCATACCTTTCAGTAGTATCTTCAACCATACAATATTAGAGCAATTAACTATTGCTGCCACATACTCGGCTTTAGCTGTAGATTATGAGGTGCAATTCTATTTCTTGCTTGTCCATGAAATAAATCTCTTTCCCAAAAGAAATACACCACCTATGGTGCTTTCCTTGTCATCCACATTTCCAGCCCAATTAGAGTTAGTGTAAACTCTAAGCTCAAACTTATCATTCCTTTTATAATACATACCATATTCATATGTTCCTTTCAAATATCTCAGAATTCGTTTCAATAGAGTCTGCAGGATGAACAATTCATGTTTGTCTTTGTAAATTGAACAATTGAGTAAAGACTATGCTGAGTTTGTGCCCAATTTAGAGGCCACAATTCAAGCACACACATTTTGGCACCCACCATGGGGCCGAAAAAATGATTTTTGGCCTCATTTTTGAATTTTTTGACAGTGTTTTGGGAACTCTGTTGTATGTCCGTATTGCACTGGTACGGAGTATCGCGTGAAGTTTTGCATCAAGCCGCGCAAATTTTTGCTCTCTGTAGCACTCTGTCACATGAAGAAATAGAAAGCTCACACACTTTGAAGCACTTGCTCGTGCAAACTTTAGCAGATAGACACTTAAATTTTAGAATTTGTAATCTACTATTTTTATTTTCTAACATCTGTTTTTTGCTGTGATTTTTCTGTTTCTGATTTCTGCTGCAGCATAACAGTGGTCTGCAGGTTTGCTTGTCAAAGATTAAATACTCTCTAACAGTTTTCTTGCAGGACGAATGTCAAAGGAATAATTAAAATGTCATGTTTGTTTAGTATTTTTTATTCACATAGTTTAAATAGGGCTTTGTTAAAATTTCGTAAGGATCCTGATAGAAAAGTAGGGGAATAGGCTCTTCATTACATGGAAGTGATGCCCATGGATGAAACCGAGACCTAGATGTTGCTAGCATGACGGATACTTGGGTAAGCAAAGCAAGATAGTGAATCTTTAGCACTTCTACTTGTTAGGGGATTATGCTCTTCTCTCTTTGAGAGAATAAGAAACCCAAAGACTTGTGGATTTGGTGGAGTGAAACTATCTCAGTGATGAATATGCTTGATGTGTTTGGGTGAGGTGAAAAGGTAGAGAAGTATGCTCTTCTCTCTTTGAGAAAATCAGAAAATCAAACCCTTGGATCCAAACCAAGTTGTGTCACCTTTAGAGGGCCTGCCGGAAGTTGAACCTCTGGGAATGACCCAAGTGAGTACACACCTTTCCCTGGTGATTCCACCTCACTCTAATAAAGTCTACTTTTTTGTAGTCTAAAGACTCCAAAGCCATGGTAACTTTTTTCTCATTGATTTCTATTATCATCATGAGAAAGCCTTGTTTGTCATACTGAGAGGGGCCGCTCCCAGCCTTGCTTGCAAGGGTGTGTGACTTGCAAGTGTTGATGTGGCTGCAAGGCCCCAGCTCTATATCAGAGGCACCAGAGGTTATTGTGAATGGAAGCCTATTAAAAACTCTTTTAGTTAGATGCCTACCTGTTTCACCTCCGAAAGGAGACATAATTTGTGCACAGGGAGAGGGAAGAATCTCTTCCCTAGATTCTTGACATAGGTATGCACCTCAATGTTTGAAGTGGTATATGACACTGGCCCCTATTTAAGGGTAACCTTTGAACATATATACTTAGTCCTTGGAAACACCAAAAACATGGGTGCTCTTTTGAGGGTGACACTGTTGTGTGAGGTGCACACATACACATAAGACAACGGAGCACAGATTTTGTCTTCTCAACCAATTTTCTTTGTAGGTATAATTAAGTGTTTGTTCTTGAGTCTTAAACTATCTGAATCATCATCAAACCAAGACTCCCATTGTTCTGCCAAGTTGCTTTGTCCTTGGCAGAATTATTTTTGACTACTGCTTGTGTCACCACTGCTTGATTGAAACTTCGTGTCTGTAAATGAGTGCTTGTCACCTTGAAACAAAGATTTCTGATTTGTATCATCATAAAACTATCCTGAACTTGAAATTTTTTTCAGAGAACAGTTCCTACTGTGTCTCAAAATCTGGTTTTTACCTCAAAAACTGAGTTCGTTTACCAAAATCTAGTCTTTTCTCACGTAAAATTTTAGAAACCTGGAATTTGCTCACATGAGATGGAATTTTCTCACATGGAGAGGCATTTCCTCACATGGATCTATAGCCTGGTGTCCAAAATAGTGACCTTTTTCCCATTAACTAGTGAACTTTTTGCCTGATCTGTCTTTTGTTTGGGGTCTGATTGCTTATTTCCTTATTGTCTGCGGTCTGAAACTAGTTGCTTCGAGTTGCGAACAGACAGATCTTTACTCAAACTTGTCTTGTCTCTTTGTCTCTGTCCTATCTCTTTGTGTTTTTGTACCTTGTGACACAATCATCATATCTTGGTTGTTCTAGCCATACTCTCGATGACTCATGTCGGGTGCATCTCACACCTTGGCTTTTCTAGCCTATTACCTCTTTTTTGATACCTCTAGAGACAGAGTTTTGAGTCAGATCTTAAGTTTCCTCTCGTATCAGCTTCGTCTATGCCTGTTACAACTAGGAGCGGTAATATTTTTCCCATATGTGGTTCCGGAGTAGGTAGAGGTAAACCTCGCAATCAAGGAAAAGGTCATTCTAAACCCGTTATTCAAGTTGATAATCAAGAGGGATCCTCACGTTCCTCTTCCCCGTTCAATATAGATCCGAGTCCTAATCAGAAACCAGTGCTTCAGTTTTTTTCTAATCCATTGTTTCAAGATCAGGATAATCCATTCCTTTCAGATCAACTAGGCTTCAAAAAATTGTCCATTTGGGTTGATCCTACTAACGATCCTCGTTGCCTTAGTGATCCTTTTTCACACGTCAATCATTTTGATTTTCCAAAGAGCACATTGGCTATGAGTACTCCACGTGATACTCACACTCATACTAAAGGAGTGCACACAGAACAATCTTGCATCGACAAGATGATATCTCCTTTTGATTACACACAAGGTCATGACCAATCCCAACATGAACAAGGTCATCAAGAAGAAGAACACCACCAAGGTCAAGATCATACTTATAGTATTTATGAAATCCTTGGCAATGATGATGAGCCCATAACTCAAAATGACATAGACATAGAAAATTCTTATAAATCTCTCATCAAAATGATGGAAATACTCCTCACGGAAGACAAAGAAAAATACTTCCTAGATTTGGCAAAACAAGGGGTCAAGTTACCCACAAACTTCCAAGTGGAAATGCTTGTCGCTAAGGAAGAGGAAAGTGAGACCTCCAAGTTGCATAAGATAATTCAAGACATGCAAGGTCAAATCAACCAACTTATGAAAGACAAGGAAAAACCAACAGAATAGTTTACAATGGAAAGTATATGTCCTTTTCCGTTTGATGAGAGTATTGTTATGCCAACTTTTCCCAAAGGTGTAGAACTCCCCAAATATGACAAGTATCTAGGTACCACTGATCCTCAAGATCATTTAAGAGAATTTGGTGCCTTATCAATGGAGTTTATACATGATCAAACATATTTGATGTGTCTTTTTCCATGAAGTTTGGGTGGGTCTACTATGGAGTGGTTCTCACGACTGCCCACTGGTATCCAGACTTTTGATGAGATTGCCAATCTCTTTATGCAACATTATTCTCAAAATATTCAACATCCTGTCAACATAAGGGACCTTTGCAACCTCAAGAAAAGGCAAGGGGAATGATTCTTAACATTTCTCCAAAGATGGAGACAACTTTGCACAAAGTACCCTCGCAAAATACCCGAGTCTGAGAAACTCGATATATTCTTGGATAATCTCACCCCTGATTTTGGGTATCAACTCCAACTTCAAGGTCCCCTTAACTTCGATAGTATGATAAAACAAGCTATGAGAATAGAAGCATTCATGGTTAAAAAGGGTGAATTGACCTTGAATAAAGATAACAAACAAAACTCCTCATCTTCCAACAAATACAAAGGGAAATTTTCCAACAAAAACAGGGATGTTGTGAATGATGAGATGGTCGATAATGTGACTTCAACTTCTTCAAAACCAGTCTTCAATCTCACCTCTGGTATACAAGAAACCAAAGCTGTTGAAAAGGCTGCAACCAATACTCAACAGCCTTATAAATTTTCTAGCAACAAACCTTGGGTAGCGCAACCCAAGTGTGAGTTTACTTCTTTGGGAGAACCACTTGATGTGGCTTTCAAAACTCTGGTACAAAATCATATTCTTGCTCCTTTGGAGAAACGTCTATATGATCCGCAACCACGACCTCATTGGTGGAATGAGAATTCTTATTGTGACTACCATCAAAACAAAGGTCATAAGACTGCTACATGTCTCCAATTGCATCATAAAGTCCAAGATTTGATTGATAACAAGGTTATCGTTGTGGAGAATCATAACAAGAATTCGGATCGTCAAGCTTTTAAAGATCCCTTTCCTTGTCACGAGAAAGGTGAATCCTCCAATGCTCAGAATAATAATGCCAAAGTTAATTATGCACATACCACTTACGATAATGTTATCAACATGATTGAACCAGTGGAAGTGGAATATTACAATATGTTTACTAGCAAGGGAAATGGGAATACTTCTAAACCTAGAACCCTGTTTGTCTTGAGAGGCCCTGGGTCTCGATTATCAAAATTTGAAACATCTCGAGATTGTGCGAACGTTGTTACTAGATCTCAAGATAAAATCACTATCAAGGGTCCTAACCCTTCTGCTGCTAAGTCTGTGCCAAAACAAACTACATATAAGACTGTTGTTGGCTCTACCAATAAGACCACGAAGCTAGTCCCTATGCCTCCTACTACTGGTTATAGCATTCTTGACCAGCTTCAAAGGACCAATGCTTAGATAACTATTTTTGAGCTATTGAAGATCTCACCTGCTCATAGGAAGATTCTGGACAAGGCTCTCACAGAAGCTAATGCCCCCAAAGATATCAATTTAGATTAGTTTCAATCCATGGTGGGTCACTTGACTTCACCGCATTATTTGTCCTTCTCTGAAGAAGATGATCACTCAATTATTCACCCGCACAATGCTCCTCTGCACATAGAAGTCATGATAGGCAAAAAACTAGTCCGTCGCGTCCTCATTGACAATGGTGCTGGTCTTAATATTTGCTCCGCTCATTTTCTTGCTCAGCTAGGGTATGTTGAAGATTACATAGATTCTCGCAAGAGAATTACCATTAAGGCCTAAGATGAAGAAGAGATAAAATCTAAAGGTCTAGTTGTGCTACCCATTCGGGTTGGTCCAGTTGAAAGAGACATCACATGTCAGGTGCTAGACCTTCCTCTTGCGTATAATATCTTTCTAGGGAGACCATGGATCCATGAGATGCAAGCGGTTCCTTCTACATACCATCAGTGTATCAAGTTTTATTTTCAAGGTGTAGAGGTGACAGTCCCCACTAGTGCGGGCTCTTCTTGTAATGCCTTCACTCAATCAGCTGATAGTCTTGTTCCAACTAATAGAGAATACATAGAACTATGTGATGCCAAGCTCAGAGATATGGAATAGACCCTGAAAATCATAAACATAGGCATGGGTGGATATCAAATAGAACCCGTGCTATCTTTAGCATCTCTACCTCCGTCTCCCCGTTCTTATGGGAGACCTTCTGAGAAAAATAGATCTTCTGCTACTCCTGAGGTAGTTTATGAAGGTGTCTTTGTACGGTCCTCTACACAATTAGAAGATGAAGATGAGGACAGAGCTATTAAGGCTTGGCTTTGTAAAGGAAATAATGTATTTGAAGAGACTGCCCCGGATCAAGAACTAAACCCCAACAATGAAGGTCTTAAGATTATGAAACATTTTGGGTACAAAGGGAGTGGCCCAATAGGGGTGAACGGAAATGGGTTACTAGAACCTATTCAAGCTATAGGTCAAAAGACAAAAGACACCACCGGTTTAGGTTTCAAAAAGATCTCATTTCATCTTGGGATCAATAAATTTATGCCAGAAGTATAACCTGCACCAAAATTGGAAGGTACAACTGCATTTGACACCATAGAAGATAGCTCAGATGAGGATTGTTTTCCTTATCCCATTCCTCCAAACCTGGCAGTATTCTTCGCTGAGCTAGATAAATTTGTACTACATGTCAGTACAGCGAAGAGTGACACCAATTCTGATAAAACCACTCCCCTTGATGCACTAACCTATGAATAATGGAAAGACTTGCAAGATCCTCACTTCCAAGGTGAAAGGTATGTACCACTAGAATTTCAAGAACACTTGGCACGAGAACATGCTAGAATTGCAAGAACTCCTAAACCTTCATGGTGCAAGCACCCAAGTCAGAGTTTGGATATAGACTCTCATGAGTATGAGTTTGATAGTTTGTCAGAAGGATATTATGAAAAACTTCTCGATGTAAGTGATGGGTCTAGTGAAAGGTCTAACGATTCTGAGTCTATAGGTGTTAACATGTCTTCTACTTCGGTCGTTAGGGATCAAAAGGATTCAAACACACCTTTGGATGAGATCAGTTTAGCTCTCATCTTGATAGTTAATGCTTTCAATGACAATACTATGAACGCACTTGAACCTATCACATCTCTTTCCCTTCAACATCCTGAATTAATAGACTCAAATTCCCCTTCTTCATCCAGTGAAGTCCTTACATTCTAGAATGATTACACCCTAGCCTGCTGCCTTCATGCTGTGGAACCCGTGACATCCTCCACTAGTGAAGAAAGTGTCAACATGACCGAGGCTGACATCAAGTATCTTAGTCAAAAAATTAAAAGAAGAAAAAATAGGCGCTCTGGTGTTGAAAACCACATTGTGGCAGTATCAGAGACAAAAAAAAAGTAAAAAGAAAAGACGTATTTGAAGATGAAAACCTCTCTGAGGTGCCTGAGGATGAGATACTTGATGTGCTTCTAAGTCACTTTTAGGAACGTTCATCAGTGTTGATTGAGCCAACACAGCTGATAAATTTGGGAACAGCAGAACATCCACACATCATTCATGTGGCCAAGTCATTATCTACATAAGAACTTAAGGAGTTCACAAAATTCTTCCAAGAGAAAAAGATAAATTTTGCATGGACTTATTCTGACATGCCTGGTGTGGATCCTAACCTCATTATGCATCACTTATCAATAGCTCCAGGTGTGAAACCAGTTAAACAAAAACAAAGAAAGATGCATCCGCATGTGGCTTTATTAATCAAGGCAAAATTGGAAAAACTTCTCAAAGCTGGGTTTATCCGAGTGATTGATTATGCAGAGTGGATCTCTAATATAGTCCCAATAACTAAACATGACAAGTCTATTAGGGTTTGCATTGAATTTAGAGATTTAAATTTGGCATGTCCCAAAGATGATTTTCCACTTCCCAATATTGACATGATCGTGGACATGACAGCAGGATATGAGATGTATTCACTAATGGACAGTTTCTCTAGCTATAATCAAATCAAAATTGTGCCAAAGGACCAAGAAAAGACCATTTTTACTTGTCCATGAGGTACATTCTGTTGGAATGTTATGCCCTTTGGTCTAAAAAATGCTGGAGCTACTTATCAAAGAGCTGTCACTACAATCTTTCATGACATGATGCATAGAATGATGGAGGACTATGTGGATGACACACTTGCTAAAATTATGGATCGAAAGACACATCTCACTGATCTAGGTCCCATACTAGATCGTATGGAAAAATTCAGGTTGCATCTTAACCCTAGGAAATGTGCATTTGGGGTTACTTCAGGAAAATTATTGGGCTATATCATCTCTGCTAAAGGAATCAAGGTGGATCCAGCAAAGGTACAAGCTATAATGGAAATGCCTCCACCTCGTAACATCAAACAAATAAGAGGTCTCCAAGGTCAGCTCCAATCTATCAGGTGTTTCATATCGCAACTAGCTGACAAGTCACAACCATTCACCAAAACTCTACATAAAGGTGTGACTTATGACTGGAACAAAGAATGTGAACAAGGCTTTCAATAGATTAAACAGTATTTATCTAACCCACCCATATTGATGCCTCCCATTTAGGGGAAGCCTTTGATGTTATATATCTTAGCAACGGAAACATCTTTGGGTGCTCTCTTGGCCCAAGAAGACCAAAATCATAAAGAAAGAGCCATTTACTACATCAGCAGAACATTGGTTTCTTACGAAATGAATTATTCTGTAATTGAGAAGGCTTGCCTAGCAGTAGTGTTCACTTCCCAGAAGTTATGACACTACATGTTGGCTCACACTATAAGGTTAATTGCAAAAATTGATCCATTGAAATACTTACTCAGTAAAGCTACCCTCATAGGTAGACTAGCTAAATGGGTCATGCTCCTTAGTGAGTTTGGTATTGAATATGTTGAGAGGAAAGCCATCAAAGGACAGGCCATTGGGGATCAGTTAGCTGAAACACCCATTATAGATCATCAACCATTAAAGATGGAATTCCTAGATGAGTCCATTATGCTTCTCACGCATTAGACATGGACAATGTTCTTTGATTGTTCATTCACCCAACAGGGGTCAGGAGCTGGAATTTTGTTTATCACGTCTCAATGGTATTCCTTACCAAAAGCATACAAAATGATGTTTCCTTGTACCAATAACACCGCTGAATATGAAGCTTTGATCAATGGGCTAAAGATCACTATTGAATGGTGAGTGAATGAACTAAAAGTCTTTGGAGACTCACAACTAGTTATCAATCAAGTGAACGACATCTATCAGATGAAAGATGAAAAGCTAGTACCCTACAAAAAGATGGTTGACAGTCTTAAGCAATACTTTGCACATGTCACTTTTCAGCAAATTCCCAGGGCAGATAATAAAGCGGCTAATTCTATGGCCACTCTAGCTTCTATGTTACAAATGCCAGAGAATGATTTTAGACACAAGTTCCTAGTGGAGACGTTGTGCTACCCTGCCTATGACTCCCCTGACTCCCGGATGATCTGTTCAGTCATTGGACACGATTCATCTCACTACCACCACATCTATTCTTATCTCCGTGACCAAATTATTCCTGACACATATACTAGAAATGAAAAATGTCACCTTATCCATAGTGCTTCACAGTACGTCATTGTAGAAAATGACTTGTATAGACAAGGTCTAGACGGTACCCTCCTTAGGTGTCTAGAACCTGATGAGTCCAAATGCGTGTTAGAAGAGGTACATGAAGGCATTTGTGGTTCTCACTTGAATGGTCTGACACTGGCTCATAAAATTATTAGAGTTGGTTATTATTGGCCCGATATGGAGAAGGAAGCTACATAGTTTTCCAAGTCTTGCAAACAATGTCAACCCCATGGTAATTTGATTCATGCTCCAGCCAAAGAGCTTATTCCCTTTATCACTTTCTGGCCGTTTCAACAGTGGGCTTTCAACTTAGTGGGTCAGATATATCTGTCTTCCTCGAGAGGACATAAGTACATCATCACTGCTATGGATTATTTTACTAAATGGGTTGAGGCAATACCTCTTAGTGTAGCTGATGGAAAATTTGTAGCTATGTTCATACTAAACTACATCATCTGTAGATATGGTGTACCTTCCTCTATTATCACTGACAATGGAGTACAATTCAAGAACAAATATCTGACAAATTTGTGCACTAAGTTCAAGATCATTCAACATTGGTCTTCTATTTATTACCCCTAGGGTAATGGGTAGGCTGAAGCTTCCAACAAGATAATTCTCAAGATCCTGCACCATACGGTACACAAATCTGGATGGGATTGGCACCTTCAGATCAATCCGACTTTATGGGCCTATCGCACCAGTATAAGAACTCCAACAGGGGCCACACCCTTTGCTTTAGTCTATGGTACAGATGCAGTACTGTCTATTGAGGTTGAGATTCCTACCTTGCGAATCTCTCTAAAAGGCCTCATCACTGATGACGACATTAGAATATCTTGGCTACAAGAGCTTGAATTACTGGATGAACATCGGAAGGTGGCATTCGATCATCTCAGAGCATATCAAAAGAGGATATCAAAGAGATATAATAAGAAAATTAGACCAAGATACTTCCAAATGGGTGATCTCATTCTGAGAGAGAACCCTAAAATCAACAACAACTGACTCAGAAGGCAAAGTTTGAACCAAACTGGCTTGGTCCTTATATTATTACTACAATATTTGGGTCTGGTGCCTATCATCTCTCCACTACAGAAGGTGAACAACTCAAAGAGCCCATCAACGCTCTTCACTTGAAGAAATTCTATAGTTGAGATATCTTTTGCATGCTCATGTACATATTTTATTCTGAAAAAGTCCTAAAAATTGAAAAATGTCTTGAAAAAATTATCATCTTAGTGAAAACCTGGCAAACAAGTGCTTTGATGTATCTAATATCCTAGTGAAAACCTGGTAAACAGATGCCTTGATAATACCAAAAAAAAATGAAAAAATGAAAAAATACAAAAAAATCAAAAAAAGAAAATGTACAAAAAAAAATTGAAAAAAAAAAGAAAATACAAAAAAAGAGAAAAATGTGCCATTATTGAAAACCTGGTAAATAGGCGTCATGGTAGAAAAAATAGAATTTCTGCCAAGATGGTGAAAACCTGGTAAATAGGCGCCTCTTGTTTCATAATTTTTTATCTGTCGCAGCATCTCTTGGCTTTCTCGCATTTGCTATTTTGCTTTCCTGCTTCAGTTTTCTTTCCTGCTTTAGTTCGCTTTCCTACTTTAGTGTGCCCATGCAGTCGCTTTCAGTCATCTTTGAGATTTTGCTCGACCTCACATGGATTGAAACTGGTCACACTCAGGGGCATGCTCCTTGTCTAGGGGGCATTATCTTATCTTTTTGGAGTCTTTCTCCTTTTACATCGATCACTAGTGAATCTCACACTAATAGATTTGACCCTAAATTGCGACCAAACTTTTCGACCAACTTGCAAAATTGTTTTGTTTGGTCGCAATATAAAAGTTAACTCTTCTCTTTTTTACTTTTATGCCCGTGTTGGTCAAAATTTTGACCAACACGTGCATAAAGGTCAAAAAAAAGAAAAGTTCTCGCTATGGCGCCCGTGTCACGCAAACCGCTCCAAGAAGAACACACTTTGTTG
>MU228474.1:257450-272617 GCA_018584345.1 Thuja plicata | reverse complement strand
ATTTCAATTCATAGAGTAATGGCAAATTCATCTTTCCTCATGCTTTAGAAATCCTCCATGTTAGCAATGGTCAGGTTGTTGGCTCTTGTTCTGAGGGTAAATTTGACATCCACAACTAATTAGGAGGTAGCAAGTCATTTCAATTGAGTTTGCAGGATGAAAAATTCATGTTTGTCTTTGTAAATTGAACAATTGAGTAAAGACTATGTTGAGTTTGTGCCTGATTTAGAGGCCACAATTCAAGCACACACAACTGGTGCTCGGTCAACACAAACTTCACTTGACATATATTGTTCCCAGTAAACTGTCATCATGACTTAGTGTTATGGATAAACAACACATTACTTTGCCAATGTGCCAACTGATCAAGTACCCTTGTGATTTCCCATAACTCAACCATTTCACTCGGTCTTCTTGTTATCCTTACCTTCAAATCTTCTTCAACAATCAATAGATATGGTACTCAAACAGATTGCAATAGTCTCACTAGTTAAGGTTTGACATCAATGAAAAAACAACAATTATTTACATTGTAGCTTTCCAACAATCTCCCTCTTTGGCATTGATGGCAACACTAAACATTAGAACAATAATTTTACAAACATAGTTACCATACAATCTAAAAAGTTTGTCTGTGTTCCTTGATATGAAAAAATCTTCATTATTGTCTTTAGCTTCATTTTGATTCTCATCTTGTAAAACATCTCTCCCTCTATGTCTATAATCACACTGAAATCTTTCTATTTGTGTTCATCTATAGACTCTTTCTTTTTTTAAGTATAGTAAATTCTCCCTCTTTCAGTATAGTAAATTCTCCCTCTTTCAGTAAACTTATCCCTCTTTGACAACAATGCCAAAGACGTTGATGTCTTTATCATGCAGATTCTTCTATTCTAACTCAGTATCATGTTGTTCCTGTCATCTTGTTTATGGCTGATCTTTTTTTCTATTCTTATCTGTCTTTCACAGCTTTAGGTAGCATCCTAAAGTGTGACTTTTTGTGCATCAATGTGTCAAATATTTTGAATATAACATTTGATGCAACAGTTCTATTCTGAACTAATTAGCCTTAGTTAGGGGAATCACCTCTAATTTACCTCACAGATACTCATGATCATCCTTGGGTAATGCTTTTGTAAATATTTTTTCTAATTGTTCCTTAGTATGCATATATTCCAGTCTCACTTCCTTGTGTTGAACTATCTCCCTCAAGTAATGATACTTGATAGCTATATGCTTTGTCTTAGAGTGCATCACAGGGTTCTTAGAAATATTAATGGCACTCGTGTTATCACAATATATAACAATTGGTTCTGTGATTTCTTCTTTCATACCTTTCAGTAGTATCTTCAACCATACAATATTAGAGCAATTAACTATTGCTACCACATACTCGGCTTTAGCTGTAGATTATGAGGTGCAATTCTGTTTCTTTCTTGTCCATGAAATCAATCTCTTTCCCAAAAGAAATACACCACCTGTGGTGCTTTTCCTGTCATCCACATTTCCAGCCCAATTAGAGTCAGTGTAAACTTTAAGCTCAAACTTATCATTCCTTTTATAATACATACCATATTCATATGTTCCTTTCAAATATCTCAGAATTCTTTTTACTGCCATCATATGAGTTTCCTTGGGATTGGCAAAAAATCTTGCAACAATTCCAACAACCAAAGCAATATCAGGTCTGTTGTGTACAACATATTGCAACTTTCCAATCATTTACCTATAAAGGGTTTGATTCACTTCTTTTGTATCATCATTTTTTGTTAATTTCTATCGAGTAGCCATGGGTGTACTCACTAGTTTTGATTCTTCCATTCCAAAATTTTTTAGTATCTCCTTGACATATTTTGATTGAGTAATATAGATACTATTCTTCATTTGATATATTTGCAGGCCAACAAAGAATTTGATTTCACCAAACATAGACATCTCAAATTCAGTTTGCATCTCTTTTGCAAATGTTTGGCATAACACATCTTGTCCACCAAATATAATGTCATCAACAAAAAATTCAGCTAATAAAGTACCTTTATTTTGTTCTATCTTCAAATATAGATTGATGTTGTCATTGGTTCTTGCAAATCCAATCTTTATCAAATAATTGTGCAATCTCTCATACCATGCTCTTGGTGCTTGCTTCAATCCATATAGTGCCTTGTGTAATCTGCAAACCATGTTCCTCTTGCTTGGGTCAACAAATCCATCAACTTATTCAATGTACACTTCTTCTTCTAATATTCCATTTAGAAATGTTGACTTTATGTCCATTTGATAAACTTTAAAACCTTTGTAGGCTGCATATGCAAGTAAGGTTTTGACTCCTTCCAATCTTACAACTGGGGTGAATGTTTCTCCATAATCAATTCCTTCCTCTTGTGCATAACCCTTGCATACCAGTCTAGCTTTATTCCTTATTACTTCTCCATGTTCATTCAGCTTATTTTTGAATACCCACTTAGTACCAATTACATTTTTGTCATTCGAACTAGGTACAAGTGTCCAAGTCTTATTCTTCTCAATCTGTTCAATCTCTTCATTCATGGCTTGTATCCAGTCTTCATTTTCTAAGGCATCTTTTACTATTTTAGGCTCAAAATTACATAACAAGAATGTATCATCTCTCAACTTACTTCTTGTCATAACTGTAAAATCCTTTGATCGTATGATTTGATCAGGTTTGTGGTTCCTCCTTACATACTTTTCTAGAGTAGGTTCTTGCTTTGCTTCAGATTCATGTCCTTGTTTAATTCAGGTTGATTCTGTGTCTCGGCATCTCCATTAGATAGCTCGGCAATTACCTCATGTTGTCCGGAAGCCTCATTCTGTGACTTGGTAGGTGCCAACTATTGCTCGACAACCTCATTCTTAGGTTCAGGTAATACATTAGAATCTTCCTCATCCAGATAGACAAATGATTTGTAACTTTCAGGTTCTTTTGTGCTTTCTGCTTCATTTCTTTTTGCATATTCATCAATTCTAACATTTGCACTTTCCACAATTTTGTTAGTGTTAGAATTCAAACTCTTATATGCTTTAATTTTAGTTGAATAACCAAGAAATATGCCTTCTTCACCTTTAGCATCTAGTTTGCCATTTTTTTTATCCTTCAATATGAAGCATTTACTTCCAAAGACTTTGAAATATCTTACATTAGGTGCATATCCATACCATAGCTCATAAGGTGTAGCATTAGTACCTTTTTTAACTTGTACTCTGTTCAGGGTATAGACTATTGTACTTACAGCTTCTCTCCAATATTTATGTGCAACATTTTTCTCCATCATTAGTGTTCTAGCACAGTCCATGATAGATCTGTTTCTTCTTTCAACAATACCATTATGTGGTGGTGTCCTAGGTGCAGACATCTCTCTTTTTATACCTCGATCATTGCAGAACATGTTAAACTCATTAGAAATAAACTCACCTCCTTGGTCAGATCTTAAACATTTTAGACTTTTACCTGTTTCCTTTTCAACTTTTGCCAAGTACCACTTAAATAACTGGAATGCATCATATTTTTCTTTAAGAAACATAATAGTCATCATTCTGGAGTAATCATCAACAAATAGAATGAAATATCTATCTCCACAGTAACTTTTCTCACCAATGGGACCACAAAGGTCAGAATGAACCAATTCTAGAATTTCCTCAGAAGTATGAGTCTTGCTCTTGAAACTAGATTTAGTCATTTTTCTCAATTGACATTGCTTACACATTGCATTTTCAGGTTTCTTTAACTTAGGAAACCCTCTAACCTTTTTCAGTTTTCTTATGCTTACCAAGTTATCAAAGTTTACATGACACAACCTTGTATGTCATAACCAAACATCATTATATTGTGCAAACAAGCATGTCTCATCAGCTAAGTCCAGATAGAATAAGTTACCTTTTGTTTGCTCTCCACTTCCAACTAGTTCTCCAGTGGCATCATAGATCGTTGCCTTCTTGTGATGGAATTCAACTCTATAACTAGAAGTATTTAGCTATGCAATACTCAATAAGTTATAGTTAAGATCATCAACCTAATATACATTGTCACATCTGATCTTATTAGTCAAATTAATTGATCATTTCCCTTTAACAAGACATGGTGCATCATTTCCAAATTAACATAACCACCATTGCACTGATTTAGGGTTTCAAATTAATCCTTGTCACCAGTCATGTGATGTGAACAACCATTGTCAATAATCCAATGGTCACCTTTACTCATATAAGAAATTAGTGCAGTTTTCTCATCATCATCAAAATCATATTTCATAGCAACATACACAACTTCTATATCATTTTCATCAGAATTATCAGTTCCACTGTCAGAAGCTTCTTCAGCTATATAGCAAGATTTCTTACCTTTGTCTTTGTAATCCTTATACTTTCTGAAGTCTCTATCATCCTTTCTGTCTTTGTACTTGATGTCCCTTCTTTCATCTGTCATTCTTATCAGGACATCTAGCAGAAATATGACCAACTTTATTACATGAAAAACAAATGATAGGATGTTTACCATTGAATTTTCCTTTTCCTCTAGATAGTCTTTTTTCCATAAGTGTCTCAAGTTCTTCCAGATCATCATCTGTAGTGTTGTTGTCACTGTTTAAACATTTCTTTCCTTTCTTTGATTTGTTAAGGACCAACTAGGATTTGAATGCAGAATCAATAGCTTGTGGAGTGTAGTTATCAAAATTTGACATCTCAAATGCAGTAAGTCTTCCTACCAGACCTTCTAAAGTCAAATTGTTATTAGGAGTACATCTTGATTCTTGAATTGTAGAGACTCTAATAACATATACAGGAAGAAGAGTTCTCAGTACCTTGCTCATAATGGTGTTATCATAAATGGTTCCATTAGCTCCTCTAATAGCATTCACAACTTCCTTTATCCTACCACAGTATTGAACTATATTTTCTCCTTCTTGCATTTTCATTTCATCAAACTTACCTCTTAAACTTTCAGATTTGGATCTTAGCACATTTTTATCTCCTCCATAGATGGTTTCTAGGGTATCCCACATCTTCTTTGCATTTGTACAGTTCTTTATGTCTTCAAATTTAGGATAGCTCAGGGATGATGCAATCTCCAACATTGCTTGATTGTGTTCCTGATTTTCTCTTAATTGTTCAGCGGTGAGAGGTGTAGTTGGGACTACATAATCATGTTCAATATAGTGCTTAGCATCATCACCAATACCAACCAGATGCAATTTCATCAAACTCTTCCATGCAGGGAAGTTATCTTTGTTCAACTTCAATGCCTCCTTTTTATACATCTTGATATTTTTTCTCCAAGTACCTTCAAACTATTTTCAAGAGAGCAAATCTCTAATACCAATTATTAGAATGTGTATGAATAACTGAGAGGGGGAGTGAATCAGTTATCCTCAAGGCTAGATGTACCAATTGAAACTTTATAGCACTTTAAACAACGCAGATTTTCTCGGCAGCAATAGCATAAGTCAACAACATAAATATGTAGTTTACTGTTCAAATGTAATCATCTTGTAGAAACTTATTAGTAAAACACAACATAAACAATCACACAAGTTGACACTAGTATTTAACGTGGAAACCCAAATTGGGAAAAAACCACTAGTAACATGCTACCAAGTTTTCACTCTTCTGAAGTGAGCTCTGCTAGGAGCCAACCCGATTAAAGGTTACAAAACACATTGCTAAATGTGACCTGGTTAAAGGATTTAATCACCCTGTTAGGAGTGGCATTGTTAGAGATCTTAGAACATTCCACCTGAATGTCACCTTGCTCAAAGGATTTATACAATGACTGTTAGGTCAACCTAGTTAAAGGATTTTGACTGATACAATGGTTAGAAAGTAATCAGCAAGTGTGATCTGATACATACAACTTACTTTGCAAATCCATATCCAATTCATCTCTTATGCTAATTCACTGAGTGGCCTCCATTCTCATTTCAATCTTTATATCTTCTTGGAATCCTGTCAAGCAATCACTTTTGCAACTCTCTGCTTCTCTATTCAGCCTTCTTTTCTATATCATGCCAATCAGTCAATTAACCATGCAATTCTCTTGCATACACTCTTTTCATACATACATCTGAATAACCCCTTGAGGTTATCTTATACCTCTTCATCTAGGTAAAATAAATCTTTGCCACTTAATCAAGATTGTAGAGCTTAGGTTAGGTCAGATCCAATGGATCTTTCCATCTTTACATTTAATTTATTTCTCCAAAGAAATCACTAATTAACTCTTGGATCCATGCATTAATTACGGTTACCTATGCATTTAAATAGTGTGGATCAATTGTGCTTATCCTCAATTAGCTTTACATATCCCAATAAATTCAATTATGTCGGCCAAAGATCTCAAATCTCAACAATTACCAAAATACTGTTACTCGGCCAACACTGTGTTCTTCCACTCGGTCATCACTATTTTCCTCGGCAATTTACTGGCACTCGGTCGACACTAAGAAATTATGCTCGGCATACAGTGGTGCTCAGTTGACACAAACTTCACTCAACATATACTATTCCGAGTAAACTATCATCATGACTTAGTGTTATGGATAAACAACACATTACTTTGCCAATGTGTCAACTGATCAAGTACCCTTGTGATTTCCCATAACTCAACCATTTCACTCAGTCTTCTTGTTATCCTTGCCTTCAAATCTTCTTCAATAATCAATAGATATGGTACTCAAACAGATAGCAATAGTCTCACCGGTTAAGGTTTGACATCAATGACAAAACAACAATTGTTTACATTGTAGGTTTCCAACAATCGCACTGAAGGAAAGAAAACTCAAGAGTTACAAAGAAGAGCATTTTTGGACCACAACATGGAGACCAAAAAGAATCAGTGCTACCATGTCACAGATCCAAGAGGACTACACAAGCAAAATATTTATGAACAATAGCAAAAGTACAACATAACATCAAAACAACATATAGAAGAATAGAGATACATATAGAGGAATTATACAAAAGGTTTGATTCCTTTGTCACTTTGCAGAAACAAAGTAACAAGGGTCATATAAAATAGTCTAACAAAAATTTAGCATACATATTACGAGAGAAGCACAGTCCAACATGCAAACACAAAAAATGGCTACCATGAAGGATAAGCCATTAAAGGATGCCAGAGTAAGGATTTACCTCATATGCTTTCAACTCAATTGACAATTACACCTAGTATCGAGCAAAGTGATTCTCAAGAGGATCCTTGTTTGGAACTGGATATTATTCCTACTTCATTGGATATAGTCCCTCTTACGATTTGCCCACATTCCCTAAATGATATAAACTGAGATGGGGAGAGTAGGCGATGCGCCTGTTTGGCGTATCCTTCATGGTAGCCATTTTTTGTGTTTGCATGTTGTACTGTGCTTCTCCCATAATGTGTTTGCTAAATGTTTGTTAGACTCTTTTATACAACCCTTGTTACTTTGTTGGTGCAAGGTGATAAAGGAATCAAACCTGTTGTATAATTCCTCTATATGTATCTCTATTCTTCTATATGTTGTTTTCATGCTATGTTGTACTTGTGCTATTGTTCGTAAATGTTTTCCTTGTGTAGTCCACTTGGATCTGTGACATGGTAGCACTGATTCTTTTTGGTCTCCATGTTGTGGTCCAAAAAGACTCTTCTTTGTAACTCTTGAGTTTTCTTTCCTCCATTGTGATTCTAGTTCTACTTTCTTTAGGGAATGATGTCAATTCATTTGCAATAATATCATATCCATATGTACATGTTATCTTATGATCATACTGACCCTACAGTAGGTAGATCCCTTCTATGTTCTTTGTATGTTTATGTGATATTTCCCTTGATTTTTCTTTGTTTGGGGGCATCTCATAGTAGAAATGTAATCAGTAGAGTTGTTTATGTTTTTGTCAAAGTCATTGCTCCTGTTAAAGTGTTAGCAGTGACTTTAACATGGGGGCATACGCTCTAATCACTTTTTGCACACATGCATGTTCAAAATATTCTCAAAACTTAAAACTTTTTCTCTTTATGGATTAAAGGCTAATCCGTAAAGCATGGACATTTTATTTTTAAGGATCTCTTGATCCCTCCAGTTCAAATTTACACGGATCCCTTGATCCCTCCAATTTCAATATACAATGTTTTGATCCCTTAATGTTAGAAGGTGTCCTTAAGAATGGATCTCCCTGATGGGTTGAATAGTGAGTAGCCACATTCACTAGGCAGTTCAACTCCATATTTCCAGTTGCACTTTTTCCTTGCGTGGTTCACAATGGGACATAAGTTTTCATTGGGCGACATAACCATACCCTCTCTCTCTTTCTCCTTAATTGGTGATGTCTCTCTTATCGTGATCCTAGGGTTGATAAAGCCTTAAGTCCCTTGGGGGCTTGAGGATTCATTTGTCCCTTTTTTATTCCAATAAGATTATCTATTCTTTTTTATCTCCTTTACCAAGAGTTTGTATTGAGTCCATCCTCTTGCTAAAGTGGGGGCTAAATGTATAGTCAGAAAATGGAAGCACTTCCATTGTAGACTAGTTTAGCCTTCAAAGTAACTGTTTTGGGGTCATGTCAAGTGACTTGAATAGGTTCCTGACTTTGATCTAGCTTTATCTCCCTGTTCTACCCCATTTCCACTTTTTCCAACCTATTTTTGGCACCCTAGACTAAGAAACTGGAAATTTGATCTCAAGGTCAAGGTTGACCTTTTTGGGTCAAGGTCGACCTCAACCTTGACCTAGGTCACAATCGACCTTTTCTAGGCCTGAGGTTCAAATTTTAGAATCTCAGGGTTTCTGAATGTCGGTCTTTGGAAAAAGTTAATTCCCGCTTCCGGGTCGGCTATTTCAGACTTCGGGACAAAAAATCCTCAATTATATTTAACATAGGTCCTCTTCTAGGGGCATGGGTCCAATTAGAATTTAATTGTCCTATGTCAGCCTCTCTAGAAGATTGTGCCCTAATTTCATATAAAAGGAAGCTTTCTCCTCTCATTTTCTCTAAGCATTTTTCTAAGGACTAAGACTTGATAACCATCAACTAAGTGAAAGCTAAAGAGCAATATTTGAAGCAATCATCTATTCTCAAGCATTCGAGAATCCATTTTCATCAAGGAGATCCATTGGTGTCCATTGAAGGATTCAAGCTCCATAGAGCCTTCTTGTTGAAGATTTCTCCATCCACATTCCTCCAAGCCTCTTCCAATTCAAGAACCCATTCAAGATTGGTGTTGAAGATCTACAAGCAATTGATTGAAGACATCCAACATTCTACATTCTACATTCTACATCCATTTGGTGCATCCATACTTGTGGGTTCAAGGATACAAATCCTCCACAAGGACTTTTACATGAGCAAGATGAATTGTTTCATTTACTTTGTTTATTTCTGCAATTTCAATTATATATTTGAGGTTAATTCCAAAACTGGGGTTTGACCAAGGAATACCCCTCCCCCCAACAAACAAACCATTTTTCTTGCAAGTACGGGTTCGAAACAGTAGATTGGGACGAACATTAAGATACCCTTTTCAGCAAACTTCTGGGATTCAAAAATAAAATTTTAGTCTGAGACTTTTTAGGTTGATTGTGACCTAGGGCGCAATCGAAAATTCTGGAAAATGGTGACATTGACTTGAGGGTACAAATCAAAACTGTCTCAGAATAGAAAAATATTTTTGGATTTTGTCCGTCTCAGCATTTCTATTCCAGATCTGGTCTCGGATTTTCCAGAAACTCAACATAGGCTTTAGAAAATAGCATTCTTCAGATCTACAATGTTTCAAGGTTAGTGCATTTCTCCTATTCAATTAAATTAAGGTTATCAATTTATCTAAATCTAAAATACATTCAAATTAATCAATCAAACCTAGGTACTTAAGATCTTCCTTCCTTATTCTTGTTTCTAAATGATTGATTCATTTATGCATTGATCCTTCCTTTTGGGTTAATCAACTTGGATCTTTCATTTTCATATCTAAGGATAGAAGGAGAGCATCTTATTTACCCCCATAACATATTTAAATGTAAGGTATTTTATGTTAAATGAATCTACACAACACAAACAACACACCACTATAATAAAACAACATTTTCTTACCTTACATATATGTAGTCTAGCCAACACCAAGTATGTGGAAGTCATGTACAATAAAATTACAAAAAAAATGTGGAATAAGTTGAAGAATCTATGAAGGAGATGAGAAAGTAAAGGAAGCAAAGCTTCAAACTTGCAAAGTTAGATTTGAAGGGTTAAGGATGAAAAAGGATGATAATATTTTTTCCTTCATGCTTTGGATGGATGAGATTGTTTTCTTAATCAAAGGACTTGGTGAAGGATTAAAATAAATAATGATATTCAAGGAAATCCTTAAATCTCTACCACCAAGATTTTTCCTCAAGGTAGCTTCAATTGAGGAAGCCAAAGATGAGTAAATTGACTTTGGATGAATGTCATGGGTCACTTACTATATTTGAGATGAGATTCAAGAATGATGGATCCATGATAAAGGAAGCTATCGAGAAGGGAAGATACTCCTAATTTAAGTGATTGATCAAATTCAGAAGAATATAACTTTGTCAAAAGATTACCAAAAGGCTCTAGTACAAAGGCATAACTTTAAATATTTTCATTGTGGAGAGACATGACATTTTATGCTCCAACATTGATAATAGGAAGAATGGGAAAAATCATTTCAATAAAAAGAAGAAGTTCAATAAGAATAAGAAGAATTTCTTGTAAATGAAGATACTGAATCATCATATAAAGAAGATAAAAGCACTTCTACAAATACTAGTGAGAAAGCTTTATTCTTGTTGATGGAGAATCCTACTAATAATACCATAATAATTTTTGGAGATGATGAAGAAGTAGATTTCATGGAAGAACTCATGTTCACTTTTCTAAAAATAAGAGGACTAAAGAAAATAATTTCTTTTGAAGTGAAAGTTATACGAGTACTGATAATAAAACTTATAAATGTTGTAAGAACCATCATCGACTCAAAGTTCAGATAGAAGAAGCAAAACAAAATGAGGATTTTATGGTAAAAAGGATGAGAAATAAAGAAAAAGATTGTGAGAAACTTGAAGTAGAGATTGTCACATTGAGAAGAGACCTCGACAAAGCCAATAGTCAAATAGAGCTAAACTTTGGAAAAAAGTATTCAGGCATTGAATCAGATATTCAACATGAGAGGTTACTACACATCAAAACTAGTATTGGTTGAACACTAAAGAGTAGAAAGGAAAGCAAGCTAAACAAATTGTGAAGTCATTATAGAGAAAGGATTTAAAAGTTCAAAATTTGAACAAACTAGGACAATTAAAGAAAACAAGAAAATGGATGATGGTTTCAACTAGGATAAGAGATAAAATAGAAAATTTGGAAATAGACGTCTTGAGGACAAGTTTTTATTACCCGGTTCACTTATTATTTTTCTAGTTATTGTTTTAATTGCAATTATTTTGGTCACAAGGCTATCAACTATTGAAGAGGTCCAATATGAAGAAATAATTTTGTTGCCCCTAAAACCCCACCGTGGGCTCCATCCCCATGCCCTTGTCAAGGGGATGAACTTCCTACACCTCGCAAGAGGGGGTTTGCTCCTCTTGTTCTCTTTCAGTATTAAATTTAAGATAAAAATGGTTATCAAAGTCACCAAAAAGTAAGCCCGACAAAGTAATCAATTGCTACATACCAACACCAATATTAGTGTGTACATATGTTTACATTAAATCTATTTGATGTAACAAACATTAAGATTTAGTGTATGACCTAACTACACACTTCATAAAGAAGGATTACAAGGTAGGGGCTTAGAAAAACCCTTGAAACTATTGAATTTCAAGGTTTAGTTTTAATGAGCTCCTTAAGGGAGCTAGAAGTACATTTTCTCACACTAGTTAGAGGAAGTTAAAGGATGCAAAATTTTGAGGTCAAAGGAGAAGGGAATTCCTCTCATAGCTTGGATGTGGCAAAGTTAAAAGCATTATTTAAAAGTTTCTATCCAACTTTGGAGTATTTTCCATGGTCAAAGGTGAAGGGAAATATCTAGCTCGTTGCGGCAAAGTTAAACACATCGTTTTTAACTTTGGAGTAGTTATAGAGTTAAAAGGACAAACAAAGCCATCAAATTTCTAATTCAAATTGTTGGTTTGTTGAAGTTAGATAAAGGAACAAGTATGTATCAGAGCCTTGATGTTGCTTCCTGTTCTTGAGTTTTTTGAAGATTTTTTAGAGCGTCGAGGGTTTCAAGTTTTTAGAGGTTTTTGTATGGATCTGGGGGGAGCTATTTTTTGGAGCACTTTAGGCACAAACCAACCTCACGGTTGTGCTCAAAAGGCCTAAAAACCCCCTATTTTCATATAAGACATGTCTAATTTGGACACAGTTACATTCTGAGGAAAAAAAAAACTTTGCTCATATGACCCTATTCTGGCCACATTTTTCGAGATGAGTGAAAAAAAAACCCAAAATTTATTTTTTGGATTTTTGAAAATAATAAAGAAAATCCTATTTTTTATGGGTTTTGCATGTATTTTTTTTAAAAAATAAGAAAAAAAGATTAGAAATTTCGGTGGGGGCTCGTACCCCACCCACCTGCCATGGCAGGTAGTGGGGCCTCCCCCTCGCATGGTAACTGCGGGCCCCAAGGAGGTCGCACAGGGCCTAATGAGGCTGCGTAGGCCCCAAGGGAGCCATGGGTCCCTTCAAAATTTTAAAAAATATTATATATATATATTGTTTTTTTATATTGTTTTTCTCTAAAAAGAAACAATGTTTTTTTTTCTCAAAAAAAAAATTCTTGGTAAATTCACCGAGTCAGCTGAATGGCCGCTATGTCAGCGCTCTATTAGCTCTACCAAATTTGACAACTTTTTTATCATCTTCACTAGATTTAGTGGGGCTCCGCCAAATTTAGCAAAGATTTTTGGGGGTTCTTATTGTTTTGGGCCAACTGTTGGTTTTTTGCTCATATATTGAGCAAACGGGGACGTTTTTACCAAACAAGATATTGTCGAAAAGCTGGTTCCAAGCCCAACCTAATTTTCCAGGCTTGGTTTTCTAATTTTGGCATCTTGCAGGGATTTTTCCAATCAAAGTCAGGGTTCCATTTTGCACTCTAGTCGTCATATCTTGCTCCTCTAGACTCCATTTTTTGACTTCCACATGTCGTCGAAAAGCTGGTTTTGTTCTCTTTCTTCTTGTATAGGTCTCATTGCTAGAATCTGCTCTATGTACATTTTATTCAGTTCTTTTTATTTTTGGCATTCTAGTGGATATCTTGGATGCTTCAGGTCATGGGATCATTTTCCTTGCATGGGATGACTCCTTTTCAGTTGTTACATATGTTTTTATATCTTTTTGTCATTCCCGAGCATTGTAGACATCATTTTGTAGCATTTTTTTTTTGCAAATGTGCTGAGATAAAGTGTCATCATTGCATGCTTGGGATCTTGCACATTTTGTTCCTGTTTGTACTCGCACTACATAATAAAGTGTCATGGGGGGTTTGATCTACCTTTGACAAGTGAGTGTTCCTTCCACGACATTAGCCTTATTATGTGTGTCTAGAGATTGATCATCCTCGACACCATCCTTTATATGTGTTTATACTTTCTTCGACATGCAGTTATTCTTGGCAACCTCTTTCAGTGTACTTGTAATACCTTTTTGTGCTCATCATTATGGGGGGTATTTCCTATTGGTTCGATGGAGTGAGCTATGCATTTATTATTTGTTCCTATGTATTGGGCGGATGCAGTGGCTGGGTGCCTATGCATTTTGGTGAGATGGATTATTTACCATATGAACACTTCTTTCATTCCTATTTTGGAGGCATCCTTCCATCTTGTGATCAGCTCTTCAGACTTTGGTGTTTTTTGCCATCTGTATTTTCGAGTTTGGATGTTTGCCTTTGTTTTCCATCTTGATTTGAGCAATGTCATTTTAGGACACTCATACAATTTACAGTCTTCTCTACTTGATCAGATTCTATTTTAGTGGAGGTTCCAGTAGTTATTCTTTGACAGTGTTTGCAACTTCATGTTTCAGTGGTGATCTACATGTTCTTCTTTTGATCAGCTCTTCAGGCTTTGGTATTTTTGTCATCTATATCTTTGAGTTTTGATGTTTGCCTTTGTTTTCCATCTTGATTTGAGTAGTGTCATTTGAGGGCACTCATGCAGATTACAATCTTCTCTACCTAATCTTTGTTCCTATCTTCTAGGATATTCTCTAGTTTAGAGGCTTCTTCAGTCCTTCATTAGTCTTCATCTCTTTTCAGAGAGGGGTTTTCCCACTGGATTTTCTCCTTTTTACAAAGTTTTTTGTGCTTGGGTACCTGATTAAGCCATATTGTCAGGACCCATTTCCTGCTTTCAGTAGTTATTTCTAGGTTTTTAGCTTCTCCCTAAGTTTATCTTAAGAGGGTGTTAGAGTAAAAATATATTTTCACTTATTAATTAAATCATTATTGATTTAATTATTAAGTTACTTTTTATCTCTAGCTCACTTAAGCTAAATTTTAGGCATATAATAATTAATTCTTTATTAATTGTTATCATGCAACTTAGGTTTCTCCACCTTCTAGTGTTCGATCTCCTTTATAAAGATTGATCTCTTTGTAATTATTAATTCTTTTGTAATTCCCTCTACTATCTCTCTGAATGAATATTTCATCTTTTAGATCATTATAAGTTTTGTCTCCATTCTTTGATTTTGTGACAGGCATTTTGCATATAGTGGATCTTGGTGAAGTTAGATGATTGGATTTAGATGAAATAAGATGATTAATTAATGATAAAAAATCATTAATTAATAGAAGAAAATTAGTAATTTAATGTATGGTTGCAAGTCTGTCCATTTTGGAGTGTCTACATGAAATCTCTAGCTCGTTGTGGCAAAGTTAAACACATCGTTTTAAACTTTTGTACCCAACTTTAGAGTAGTTATTGTGTGCTAAAATATTGACACACTTCTATGAATCATTCCATCCAAGGTTGCTCAAGAATGAGGCCTCAAATATCAATCCATAGCTCTCTAGTCATGGAGTGCAAATGTTTGAAATGGAGGCCCTTAGATTGACCTAGTTAGTGCCTATGCAAGTACACCATGAAACGAGAGATTCAAATGCATGAAAATGAGATCTACTCTATATGATTGCAATGCATGAAAGGAAATTAATCTAA
>MU228474.1:223302-251341 GCA_018584345.1 Thuja plicata | reverse complement strand
TATATATATTATTTTAAGTTAATTGGGAAGTCTGAATTAGAAAATTATTTTTTCATTATTAGTTTTCTAACCTTGTGGCATTTGTCACAATATTATTTTTCACTTTCTCTATTATATGTTATTATTTTTATTTGTAATTAATGAAATAAATGAATGGGTGTACCAATATTCTTTTCTTTTTGCATATGTTATATTTGTTTTTTTCTATTGTGTGCTACTGTCTCTTGTAGAAGAATTATTATTGATGATCCTAGCTTCTATAGAGCTATCTATCAACTCTTATAGATAGGTTGTCGCAATCTTGACTTGTATTTCATAACCACATTTTCTCTAAATCCCAAACACCCACATTGGACACCAAATTATGAAACATGTATTTTTGTATTCTTATTCTAATTGTGTGCAAGGAAATGTGTGCCAAAGGAATGCAGATAACTAGTAAAAACACTCAGAACACAAGTTCAAAGCAACATACATGATTAGACATAAAGAAGCAACAAACAACAAGAAAGAAAACCATATAAAACCCTATTGTAGCCTCTTTGTTGCAACGATTTGTCCAAGATATTAGGATGATATGTATGCTCACGATTTCAATAGCATAATAGTAACAGGATGCTCCACATTTTCTCAAGCTTGGGAGAAGGACTTGAAAATGACTTCCAAAAGGTTTTTACAACAATGGCAAGTTTCTCAAATTTGCATAAGTTTGCACACATGAGAGATGGTTGAATATTGAAAGAGATTGAGCGATGAAGTGAATGATTGAGAATGAGAGGATATTATGAAAGAGTTGAGGAGGTTAGGGTTCCCAACATTAATGAGAGGTCACTAGATGTCAACCTCAGTGTGGTTGAGGGGTGGGGAAATAGACTTTCCATAAAGGTCATTTATGTTTGAACCCATGTTGACTTGGTGGTCAACACCTCCTTGGAGATTCGTGACATGGCTTTACCGCCTCTCGTGGGTCGAGTTAAATTTGGCATTTGTATCGGGCATTGACAGTTCGATCTTTTGGTGCAACAACAAATGATTCCAATAATTGGTATTTGAGCCTTGGGTCACGGGTTTGAGTCTCCTTTCAGTGGGTGTTGAAGGCACTTTCGGTGCTGAGGGGGAGATTGTTGACTTGGTGGTCAACACCTCCTTGGAGATTTGTGACATGGCTTAATCGCCTCCTATGGGTCGGGTTAAATATGGCATTTGTATCGGGCATTAACAGTTTGATCTTTTGGTGCAACGAAAAATATTTTGAACAACTCCACAGTCAAACTCATTAATGGGGAGCCTTAATGACACTTTTGGTTAAGGATTGGGATGGAAGAAGCAAAGTTGGACTTTGCTTCCCTTTAATCCTTATGCTTAGGAATGTGCACATGGTTAGTGGAGGATTAGCTTAGTGGTAGGGTTAATTAGGGGAAAGTGGGTAGGATAAGATTTTTACAAGTGGATGGGGATGAAGAGGGGATAGGGATTAATTAGATAAATCAAGTATTTATCTAATTGGGACAGGATTAGAGATGCAAGTGGGAGTTTTAGAGAAAGACAAGTGGATGGGGTTGGAATTTGAATTTTGAATTATATTTAATTTAAAATAGAGGAAATTGGTTATTTAATTAAATAAAATTGGGCTTTAGGTAAATTAGATCAATTAATTTACCTAGAGAGATTGAAAAATGAAAGTTAATTAAAGAGGTAATCTATTTAATTGGAAAGGCGATCATAGAAGAATGAGGATTGATCATTTAATTAAATAAAGCAATAGGGTATATGCACGAAGATGGGGCACCAAAAAGGTGCCAATTTTTTTGGTCCCCCAAGAGAAATAGAGCGTACACACTATAGGGTGCATGAGCTATGGATTGGATTGCCCGAGCCTAAGGCTTGGGAAATCAAAGCCATAACGTGTGGGCACTATAGTGCATGCGCCCTATAGGGAATTAAATCTTCTAAAAAGGAAATTAAAATCCAACAAGTCCTGCCATACCAATTCTAGCACCAGGACAATACATAAAATTTAACATTTAAGTGGTTTCAGCTTCATAGGAGTTAAGATAAAGATTCTTGATTTTGAGGGTTTTTAGGAAATTTTAGACAGCCAAATTTCAAGAATTTACACATTGTCTTCAACATGAATCTCAATGGATTATTGATTGTAACCTTATTCCCTTCACTTGTGCATGATCATTTTAGGATTTTTTCTCATTGTATTGTTTATGCTATGGTTAGTTTGGTAATTGACATGTATGTTTAACCATGTTAGGAGAGAGAGAGAGAGAGAGAGAGAGAGAGAGAGAGAGAGTCCTAATGACCCCTTAAGACACCTTAAGACCCCTTACCATACATCTTAGGGGTCATAAAGGGTCCTAAGGGGTCGTATGGTGTTCTAGGACATGTTAATATGTCCTAGGACCCCTTAAGGCCACCAAAAACCCCATAGGACTGCTTACCATTCATTAGTGTATGGTAAGGGTTCGTAAGGGGTGAAAGGGTTTAATGTGTCCTAGAACCCCTTAACAACCCTTACGACCTCTAAGATATAGAGAGAGGGTTATTCAAGGTCCCTAAGGAGTCATAAGGGTTCCTAGGACACATTACTATGTCTTAGGACCCCTTATGACTCATCAAGACACCTTAGGACCACTTATCATATATCTTAGGAGTTTTAAAGTGTCATAAGGGGTTCTAGGACACGTTAATATGTCCTAGGACCCCTTAAGACCACTTACAACCCCTTAGGACCCCTTAACAACCCTTATGACCCCTAAGATGTATATAGGGGTGATAGAGGGTCCTAAGGGGTCATAGGACACATTAACATGTCCTAGGACCCCTTATGACTCCTTACCATACATCTTAGGGGTCCTAAAGGGTCGTAATGTGTCATAAGGGGTCCTAGGACACATTAATGTGTCATATGGGGTCCTAGGACACATTAATGTGTCTTAGGACCCCTTAATACCCCTTAATAACTCTTAAAACCCCTAAGATGTAGAGAGGGGTCTTCAGTGATTCTAAGTGGTCACGAGGCATCCTAGGATACATTAATGTGTCCTACAACCACTTATGACCCCTTAGGACACCTTAGGACCCCTTACCATACATCTTAGGTGGTGTAAAGGGTCCTAAGGGGTTCTAGGACACATTAATGTGTCATATGACCCCTTAAGACCACTTACGAGCCCTTAGGACTCCTTACAATTCATTAATTTATGGTAAGGCGTCCTAAGGGGTTGTAGGGGTTTTAAGAGGTCCTAGTGCCCCTTAAAAACCCTTATGGCCCCTAAGATGCAGAGAGAGGGTTCCTCAAGGTCCCTAAGGAGTCATAAGGGGTCTTAGGACACATTACTATGTCTTAGGACCCCTTATGACCCACTAGGACACCTTAGTACCCCTTATCATACATCTTAGTGGCTGTAAAGGGTCCTAAAGGGTCACAAGGGGTTCTAAGACACTTTAATATGTCCTAGGACCCCTTAAGACCACGTACAACCCCTTAGGACTCCTTAACAATCCTTATGACCCCTGATGTAGAGAGAAGGGTCCTAGAGGGTCCTAAGGGGTCATAAGGGGTCCGAGGACACATTAACATGTCTTAGGACCCTTTATGACCCCTTAGGACCCCTTACCATACATCTTAGGGGTCCTTAAGGGCTGCAATGGGTCATAAGGGGTCCTAGGGCACATTAATGTGTGTTAGGACCCCTTAATAGCCCTTACCACCCCTAAGATGTAGAGAGGGGTCTTCAATGATCCTAAGTGGACATAAGGCATCCTAGGACACAACCCCTTAGGACTCCTTAACAACCCTTATGACCCCTGATGTAGAGAGAAGGGTCCTAGAGGGTCCTAAGGGGGCATAAGGGGTCCAAGGACACATTAACATGTCCTAGGACCCCTTATGATCCCTTAGGACCCCTTACCATACATCTTAGGGGTCCTTAAGGGCCACAATGGGTCATAATCCTAGGGCACATTAATGTGTGTTAGGACCCCTTAAGACCCCTTAATATCCCTTACTGTCCTAGGACCCCTTAAGACCACTTACAACCCCTTAGGACTCCTTAACAAACCTTATGACCCCTTATGTAGAGAGAAGGGTCCTAGAGGGTCCTAAGGGGTCATAAGGGGTCCAAGGACACATTAACATGTCCTAGGACCCCTTATGACCCCTTAGGACCCCTTACCATACATCTTAGGGGTCCTTAAGGGCCGCAATGGGTCATAAGGGGTCCTAGGGCACATTAATGTGTGTTAGGACCCCTTAAGACCCTTTAATAGCCCTTACCACCCCTAAGATGTAGAGAGGGGTCTTCAATGATCCTAAGTGGACATAAGGCATCCTAGGACACATTAATGTGTCCTAGGACCACTTATGACCCATTAAGACACCTTTGGACCCCTTACCATAAATCTTAGGTCTGGTAAAGGGTCTTAAGGGGTTTTAGGACATGTTAATGTGTCATATGACCCCTTAAGACCACTTACAAGCCCTTAGGACTCCTTGCAATTCATTAGTGTATGGTAAGGGGTCCTAAGGGGTCACGGTGGTTATAAGGGTTCCTAGGACACATTAATGTGTCCTACAACCCCTTAACAACCCTTACGACCTATAAGATGTAGAGAGAGGGATCTTCAAGGGTCCTAAGGGTTCATAAGGGGTTGTAGTACACATTAATGTGTCCTAGGACCCCTTATGTCCCCTTAGGAGCCCTTATCATACATCTTAGGGGTCCTAAAGGGTTGTAAGGGGTCATAAGGGATCCTACCACACATTAATGTGTCTTAAGATCCCTTAAGATCCATTTTAGGACCCCTTAACATTTGTTAGTGTATGGTAAGGGGTCTTAAGGGGTCTAGGGGTCCTTGGACACATTAATATGTGGACTATGACCCCTTAAAAACCCTTATGACCCCTAATATGTAGAGAGATGGGTCTTAAAGGGTCATAAGGGGTCTTAGGACACATTAATGTGTCCTAGGACCCCTTATGACCCCTT
Source organism: Thuja plicata (assembly GCA_018584345.1). Classification (NCBI taxonomy): domain Eukaryota; kingdom Viridiplantae; phylum Streptophyta; class Pinopsida; order Cupressales; family Cupressaceae; genus Thuja; species Thuja plicata. The sequence continues at coordinate 246,341 of MU228474.1, read as the reverse complement.
AAGACACCTTACGACACCTTACCATACATCTTAGGGGTATTAAAGGGTCTTAAGGGGTCATAAGAGGTTCTAAGACCCATTAATGTGTCCTACGACCCCTTAAGACCCCTTATGACCCTTTACCATACATGTGTGTATGGTAAGGGGTCCTTAGGGGTGTTAGCGAGTCCTAGGACATAGTAATGTGTCCTAGGACATGTTAACAACCCTTACAAAACCTAAGATGTAGAGAGGGGTCCTAAAGGGTACTAAGGGGTCATAAGGGGTCCTAGGATATATTAAAGTCCTAGGACCTCTTACCCTATATCTTAGGGGTGCTAAAGGGTCCTAATAATATATTCTAGGACCCCTTATGACCCCTTAGGAACAATTACCATACATCATAGGGGTTCTAAAAGGTCGTAAGGGGTCATAAGGGGTCCTATGACACATTAATGTGCCTTAAGACCCCTTACGACCCCTTAGAACACATTAACATTCACTAGTGTATTGTAAGGCTATTGGAAAATGGTTAGTACTCCCCTCGGGATTTGTTACAAGGGACTAACCGCCTCCTATGAATTCTATAAGTCTAGTGGTTGTATCAGACATTGATAGGTCGATTTACCCATACATCTTAGGGGTATCAAAGGGTCCTCAGATAGGTGACATATGCCTTATTTCTTTCAGAGAAGGTACCTGATCAACCAGACATGGTATATAGTTGAGAGATTCATTGTCACACGTGTCCTTAGACAGTTTGGCCGGATACACGACATGTCTCAGGATCTTACAGCTTATGCTTGTATTCGTGATGAGGAGGCACAATGGGGTACTCGTTTATGTTATGAGGCTACACAATTAGAGATCAGCCAGATGGTTGTAGTAGGGTGGGACTATCTTCCATATGTGGCCAATGTTGGGTGCACTGATGTGTATCTTGCTCATCTTCTTCAATTTACATTCTCTTTCTTTACAACGCCTGATGAGATAGCACCTCGCATTGAGGATGCTTTAGATTATGATCCTATAGATGATAGACTTGTGAGAGGAAGAGGTGGAGTAGACAGAGGGGGTGATGGGAGAGATGGGAGAGGTGGTGGTGGTAGAGATGGTAGGCGCCCTCTTGTGGACAAAGGTTAGAGACATGGCCGTGATGACAGTGGTGATGATGGTGATGACATGGGTGGTGGTGGTGTTGTTGCGGATGCAAAGGGAAAATGTGCTTGGTTCAGGTCGGTGCCTCCACACATGGATCCCGGTCTATTACATACAAGGTAGCAACAAAGTTCTACAAGGAAGAGGCCTAGTGGGGGAGGTGGACCTCTAGGAAAAGATCCTCCACCAGATACAAGCAGGGATACATATAGGGATGGGGATCCTCTATCACAATGCCAGAGATAGAGAGAGCATCTCAGAGTTCATATTACTACTTCAGAAACATTGTTTTCAATAGGGATAGACAGCTTGAGATGATGAGATCAGAGAGGGATATACAGGCCCATACAAACACTCATCAAGTCCAGAGAGCTGCATATTACTTTTCTTTATATTGTGTTACAGTGCCACAGCCACAGAGAGAACTTTTGTATTCCATTGTAGCACAACAGTTAGAGGGAGCTATGCCTCCACCAGCTCAACCACAAGTAGATGCACCACAACCTCCTCCTGATCCGAGAGAAGGTTGTAGTCAGACATGACTTGTGATTATATCTGAGATTTTTGTATAATGATCCTTATGTGATCATCCTTTGTACTATAGAAATTTAATATCTATGTATATGTTTTATCATGATCTTGTTGATACTTGTTGTAGACATTTCCACTTTTTTTATTCGATGGTCACTTATATATATCTGAGATAGCTTCTTTTGATTCTGATATGCTCATTGGTTCTCTTGTTGATGTATGTGATAGATGATTAGATGGATGCACATTTTGATTATGTACCTGATCATTATGATGATTTAGAGTAGAATCATGTGATGTCATCATTTATGCTCTTTGATCATTACTGATATATAGATGTGTTAGATGATTCTATATGAATATGCAGATGTATGTTTTTGAGATTTTCTTTATGCAGATATATGTATGGACGCACTTAGGATGTAAAAATGTAATACTTGAATGCTTTGTTTTTGTATTTTCTCTTTTCCCTTTATGAATGCAAAATGAATGTAATGGGTATGCAATGACATGAATATATCTGTAACATAGATTAAGTCATCAAAATTGGATTTTGAATAAGCCAGGAAATCATTTTGAGCTTAAGTCCTTATGTTGTTTAAAAATGAATCATGCAATCTTAAATCCAACTAAATGCAGACTTCTAGGACTGTCACTAATTTGTGTATATTTTAACATTTTTATCATCATAGGGTGTTTGTGTAACGGACATCATCAAATAGTATAACTGTCACTAATACCAATATAATATCATGAAAGTATGAATACTATTTTTATTGGATGCAATGTCAAAAATAAACCTAAGAATTGAGGCATAGAGGCCAGGATGACTTGTTAGTATCTCCTCTTTCTTTAAGAATCATCTTATGTTCATGTATAATATAAGATATGCAACCCGCAATGACCTTCAATATTCATATCCTTGGGTACATAATGTGTTGTACACCTTACGTAGAAATTTATTAGAAACAGACAAGGAAATTGGCTCAACCTCACCGTTTTACACATAAAAAGGATCGAGATATATGTGGCTATCCACTCATGTTGGAAGCTCTTACCATAAACATCCAAGTTAGGTGAAATTTATAGGATCATTGAAACAATCACCATACGTAGAAAACCAAGAAAATGTTATGCCCCTTGTCCTTGTGAATCTTTGTCTTTCAACAGACGTCATTAAGTAACTCGGAAGACATAACAAGCAACAATTGATAGCAGACAAAGAAAATTCATAACTATTTACATGCCCCTAGTTTGAAATATCATTGGAACATAAAAAGAGTCATAATCAATCAAGATCAATCTATATGTGCTTAAGTGGTGTTAAGGAACACCGTTGATTCATTATTCAATCACAGTAGATAATTCATTAATTGCAAATTGGAATTAAGAAATTTTTTTTTTTATGTCTGAGTAAGTGAGATAAACATTATCAGCAATTTCAGTCCAATGCAGTGTTGAGAAACACTGTTTGATTAAAGTGTTGAGAAACACTAGTATGATGTCAATTACAGGTAGGTGGTGTTTAAGAAACACCCTTGTCTGTGATAGTTATGTTTTTATTCAAGTATTAAGAAATACTATTTGTAATGGAAAACCTTCCTAGACAAGGACCTAGGACAACCTAGCGAACGCTGACCGAACATGCTAGCAAAGATGCCCCCAGTGCAGAATGACTATCCCTAAGATGCAAATACAAACAAATCCTAGGCAAGGATAAGACATTCATGAGGAATTCAGAGTCAACTAATAGAAAATATTTGATCATGAAGGCTTAGTGTAAGCAATGCATTGATAGATGGAGCATGGAGTACAAGTGATGCCTGATTGCCAGGTTTTCACCACCTCACCAAATTTTATTTTTTCTACCAAGACGCCTGTTTGCCAGGTTTTCACCAAGACACTTTTTCTATTTTTCAATTTTTTTGTACCTTTTATCTTTTTCTCTTTTTTTGTTAGTATCAAGGCGCCTATTTTCCAAGTTTTCACCAAGAATACATTTTTTAGGACTTTTTCCACTAGTTTTGATTTTTCTCTTTTCCACTATTTTTGGTTTTCTTCAAGATTAATTTTTGATTTTTTTGTTATTTTATGAGAATTAATTCCACTGTGCAAGCCCTTCGACCAGATGTCAAGCATAGAACCACTTCAAGTGGACAGTATTAATAGGATCAGGAAGGACATACCCCTTAGGTGTAGCTAATTGATAAGCTCATGTTCCAAAAGTTGATGTAATAACAAAAGGCCCCAGCCAGTTGGGTTCAAACTTGTCTTTTTGTTCTCTATTTGGCTGATTTTTAGGATTCTCTCTTAGAACAAGATCCCCTACTTGAAATTGGTGTGGCTTTACTTTTTTTTTGTACCCTTTAGACATCCTTTTTTGTTATACCTTGAGATGATCGAACACTTTTTGTCTATGCACTTATCCAGCAGTTTTAGTGCATGAACCCTATCAATGTGGTATTGTTCATTTGTGACAAGACCTTGGAGAGAAACTCGCAAAGAAGGAATTTCCACTTCAATTGGTAGAACTACTTCTATTCCATAAACTAGAGAAAATGGCGTGGCTCCTGTTGGTGTTTGGATACTTGTTCTATAGGCTCATAGTGTCAGATTTAATTGCAAATGCCAGTCTCTGCCAGACTTACTCATAGTTCTATGTAAGATTTTCAAAATTTTCTTGTTTTAAGCCTCAGCTTGTCCATTACCTTGAGGATAATAGATTGAAGAACAATGCTGAGTGATGTGAAACTATGTACAAAGGTCTTCGATATCTTGATTTTTTGATTGGCCCCCATTGTCTGTTACAATAGATGAGGGTATCCCATACCTACAAATGATGTAGTTCAAGATGAACATAGCAACCTATTTTCCAGTGGCTTTGATCAGCGACACTGCCTCGACCCACTTAGTGAAATACTCAGTGGTCGTGATGATGTATTTGTGTCCACTTGAAGAATTAGGATAAATCTATCCAACAAGATAAAAGACCCATTGCTGGAATGGAAAATGTGTTATAAAAGGTATGAGTTCTCTAGTTGGAGCATGGATAAGGTTTCCATGTTTTTGACATTGGTGACATGTTTTAGCAAATTGCACATCTTTTTCCATTGTAGGCCAATAGTATCCAACTCTTAAAAGTTTCTTAGCCAATGAAAATCCATTCGAGTGTGATCCACATACATATTCATGAACCTCTTTTAATGTGCGGTCAGACTCTTCTTGTTCTAAACACCTAGGTAGAATTCTGTCCAGACCCCGTCTATATAAGTTAGTAGTAATGAGGACATAACGTGATATTTTCCTAATTAAAGCTCATTTTCAATTCCTAGATAGGACTGTAAAGGAGAAAAATGGGGTTTGGGAGATGTAAATATGAAAAAGTTTTGGTTAAGAGGAGGGTTTGAATTGTTAATTGTTATTTGTGTTGATTTCCTTAACCCCACTTTACACTTATTTGAATTTGATTGATTGTATATTGCAATTGTGATTGTGATTAAGGGAAGATAAGATGCTCCTTTCTTTCACCCTCAAATACACAAATAGGAGATCCAATTTTGATCAACACCAAAGGGTTAATACACAATTGAATCCAATATTGGGAAAGAGACCAAGAAAGGGGGTCTTAAATTCTGTAAATTGATTGATTAATATGATTAATGATAGTAATTGAAAAGAATAGGAGAAAGTACCAACCTTACAAAGTGGCAGATCAAAGATTGCTATTTTCTGAGATCTGTAGACTGTTTCTGGAGATGCTGACAGTTGATACCGAACCGGGACACAGAGATGGACAAAACCTAGAAATATTTTTTCGTTCCGATGTCATCTTATGAAAAAGGTCAACCTTGTACCACTTTTGCCAACTCGATCTGCTCAACTCTGAAAGTGTCCCTATTCGCACAATCTGAAAGAAATCTGAAAAGGGTATCCAGATCTAGCCTCGGATCTACAGTCTCAAACCTGTACCTGCAAGAAAAATGTTTGTTTGTTGGGGGAAAGGGGTTTTCTTTGGTCAAACCCCAGTTTTGGAATTAACCTTATAATATAATTGAAATTGTAGAGATAAACAAAGTAAACACATAAATTCACCTTGCTTATAGGGAAGCCCTTGTGGCGGATTCGAATCCGTGAATCAAAAAGTATGTATGCATCAAATGGATCTAGAATGTAGAATGTATCATGTAGGATGTCTTTAATCAATCGCTTGTAGATCTCCAACACCAATTCTTGAATGGGTTTTTTGAATTTGGAAGAGGCTTGGAAGAAGGTGGATGGAGAGATCACCAAAAGGGCACCTTGTAGCTTCAATCCTTCAATGGCCTCCAATGGATCTCCTTCATGAAAATGGATGCTTGAATGCTTGAGAATGGATGGATGCTTTCTTGAAATCTTTCTCCTTAGCTTTCTTGAATTGCACTTGAAAATCCTTCTCAATTGCGTAATGATGCTTAGAGAAAATGAGATGAGAAAGCTCCCTTTTATATGAAACTAGGGCACAATCTTCTAAGGAGGTCTACATAGGATAATTAAATTATCATTTAAGCCTTTACCCCTAGGAGATGACCTATATTAAATATAATTTAGGAATCAACTGATTCGGAACCTGAAACAGCCGACCCGGATGCAGGAATAGACTTTTTGTGAAGACCAACATCCCGGAAACCAAAAGTTCCCAGGATTTGGACCCTGGGACAGGGTCGAGGTTGGCCCTATCCTAGGATAGGGTTGAGGTCAACCCTATCCTAGGGTAGGGCCAAGGTCAACCCTATCCTAGGAGGTCGATCCTGTCCCCAGATCCCAGGATCACAGGTCAGAGACCCAGAATGCAGAATTGAGGTCAGGAAATGGAGGTTAGAAAGGCAGGTCAGGGGGGAAGCCATGTCAACATCAGGAACCCATTCAGAGGCACTTTTCATGACCCCAAACCACTCACTCAGAAGGCTAAACCAGTCTCTTATGGAAGTGCTTCCATTTTCTGACTATACAAGGACATTAGGTAAGGTTTGATCTATAAGATAGGCAGTTATTTTGGCATATCGGGATCGGTCTTGGGCATTTAAGGCACAAATAACTTTGGATTGAGGTGTATCAAAGGCTGGAAAAGATAATTCTTCCACCAAGAAGTCATAGGGGAAATGGCCACCAAGAAGTCATAGGGGAAATGACGTTCCTCCATTTGTAACATGGATGCTAGTGTAGCCATAGCATTTGCAACTTTGTTTTCCGTTCTTGGAAGTTATTGGAATGTGATGAAAACAAAGTACTTTTTCAAGTCTTCTACCATCTGTTTGTAAGGCATCAGCTTCTCATCTTTTGTCTGATACTCTCCATTCACTTGGTTGATAATGAGTTGAGAGTCACCATATACATGTAACTCTATGATTTTCCATTCCATAGCTAGCTTGAGTCCATTTACCAATGCTTCATATTCTGAGATATTGTTGGTACATGGAAAAATCATTTTATATGCCTTAGGTATCTTGTAGCCTTCAGGAGTGATAAATAATACCCCTTCTCTAGATCCTTGTTGTGTGAAACAACCATCAAAATACATCTTCCAAGGATATTCTATTAAGTGCATGATTGTCTCATCTGGAAATTCTATAATCAAAGGTGTCTCATCTTGTAATGGTGAATCAGCTAGCACTTGTCCTTTAATAGCCCTTATGTCTACATACTCGATATCAAATTCACTTAGTATCAAGACCCATTTTTCTAGTCTTCCTGTCAATGCTATTTTACTCAAGAGGTATTTGAGAGGGTCAATTTTGGCGATAAGTTTCACTGTATGCAAGAGCATGTAGTGTCTCAACTTCTGGGATGCAAAAACAACTGCCAAGCAAGATTTTCAATGATACTGTAGTTGAGCTCATAGGACACCAAGGTCCTGCTGATATAATAAATCGCCCTTTCATTTTTGTTTTCATCCTCTTGGGCTAGAAATACTCCAAGTGATGCAGACATAGCTGAGATATAGAGTAGAAATGGTTTTCTGTGAATAGGCGCCATGAGAAAAGGAGGGTTAGTCAGATAGTATTTTAATTCTTTCAAATTATTCTCACAATGTTCATCCCATTTGAAAGTGACTCCTTTGTGTATCAATTTTGTGAAAGGTTGTGCTCTATCTGCTAGTTGAGACATGAATCTTCTTATGGACTGAAGTCTTCCTTGAAGCGTCCTCATTTGACTAATATTACGAGGAGGTGACATTTACATTATTTCTTTTACCTTTTCAGGGTCCACCTCAATTCCTTTAGCTAACACAATAAACCCTAAAAGGTTCCCCAACTATACTCCAAATGCACATTTCTTTGGATTGAGTCTTAGTTGAAATTGCTCCATTCGATCTAGTATCTTCCTTAGGTCTTCAATGTGAGTCATTCTTATCTTTAACTTGGATAATGTATCGTCCACATCGTCCTCCATGTTTTTGTGTATCATATCATGTAAAATCATCTTCATAGCTCATTGATACGTAGCTCCAACAATCTTTAGCCCAAATGGAATGACATTCCAACAAAATTTTCCCCATGCGCATGTAAATGGTGTCTTTTCTTGGTCTTCATGAACAATATTTATTTGGTTATAACCTAAGAATCCATCCATGAGTGAATAAATCTAATATCCTGCTGTGAGATCTATAATCATATCAATATTTAGCAGTGGAAAATCATCTGTAGGACAAGCTTTGTTTAAGTCCCTAAAGTCTTTACAAATCCTGATAGATTTATCCATTTTAGAAACTGGTACTACATTAGAAATCCATCCTGCATAAGTGACGACTCTTATGAATCCAACCTTTAAGAGTTTTTCCAGCTCTGCTTTTACCAATAATGCCACATGTGAATGCATCTTTCTTAGTTTTTGTTTGACAGGTTAAATTCCAGGAGCTATAGATAAGTGATGCATTATTAACTAAGGATCTAGTCCAGGGATATTAGTATAAGACCATGCAAACTTGATCTTCTTCTCTTTGAGGAACTCAGTGAACTGTGTCTTTTCTTCTTTTGATAATGATTGCACCATATGAACAAATTGAGGAGCTTCTATTGTTCCCAAATTAACTGGTTGTGTTGGCTCTATCAATATTGAGGATCTTTCTTGAAAGAGATTAGGGAGGATATCAAGAATCTCATCTTTTGGCACCTCTGAGAGGTTTTCACTATCAGATCCATCTTTTACTTTTACTATTTTAGAATATGATACTGCCACAATGTGGTTTTCACCATCAGCTCTTTATTTCTTTTTATTTTTCAAATTGTGCCTAAGAAACTTGATATCCTCCTCTGTCAGGTTCATGCTCCTTGCATTGGTGGAAGAGGTATAGGGTTCACAAGTATTTAAATAACATGTCAAAGTATAGTCATTGGGAAAGTTCATGATAGGAGTAGGGTCTGATCAATCTAATCAATAAGGTCAGGGTTTACCAAGGGTAATGATTCAGATACTTTTAAGAACAACATCGTGTCAATGTCAAAACTATTAATTAACAAGACATGTTCCATTAAGTTGGCTTCTATAGTGTTTAGATCATAAAGAGTCGAATCTCCATTATTAAGGTTGTTTTTAGTATTATGCGAACCTTACTCTAGCAACTCATCAGTTAAGCTTTCTCCTTCTTCTCTTATCATATTGAAAGTCATATCTTGTATCCTTTGAAGTTATTCTAGACCTAGTAAGATACTAGTGTCCCCATCAATTATCCTAGGCATCACCATCTCATCCAATTCCGTGACAATATTGGTGTTATGGGTAGTGTTAGAACTTTCTCCTCTTTCCAATAGAGTTGCAAATATATGAATTACATCTACCTCAATTTCCATGGTAGCATCATACACATGATCCCATTCATAATCATGTGAGTCTGTGATATTGTCATCATACCTATTTAAAAACTCAGCAATAGTTATCTGATGTACCCTATTAGCCATTTGCATATCAAAGTGTGGTAAATATAGGACATGTGAAATTGTCACCAATTTCCCCCAGTTAGGATGTACATTTTGTTGTTCTACTGGAGAGGATTCTTCAAGAGTGTTTGAGCTACTAGCTTCCTTTTTTCTGTTTATGTCTTCTTGTTCTTGAGGGATTCCTTCATGAGATTCTTTTTTTTGTTGGACTTCTAGAGAGTCTTCTTCTTCTTCCCCCTCCTCTGCTTCTTGGAGATTAGTTTGTGACAACAAAGGAACATGATGCTCTAGTTGTTCTCCAAAAGTAGGTACATATCTTTCTCCTTGGTAGTCTGGGTCGTCAGTACCAATGTGTAGTAATCTTTCATATGCCCAAGGTACAAGTTTTGTTTCTTCCTCTTCTTGATCACTTCCTTTATCAAATATTGGTCCATCTCTTGAAGTGGGGTGTTCTAAATTATTATTGAAAACTAACCGTGTTTTTTCTTTGGTAGCTATGAATTCCAAGTGTATAGGCTCAATGAGTCATTTTATTTTATCTCCTAAAGGTCCCTTCCCTTTGTATCCCATTTGTTTGAGAAGGTCATAACCTTTTCCATACTTTTTGAGAGATATCTCAACATGTTTTACTTCATTTTCTCTCTTTTCCTCTTTATAGAGCCAAGCCAAGACTGCTTTATCTTCTTTTTCATCCTCTTGAGAAGTAGAGTCTCTAACCATACCGGTTGGTTTATGAATGTATTTTCCTTTTGATACAGTAGGTGTGAAAGATGGGGAGGTTTTTCCATATGATCTTGGAGACACCAAAATATTAGCCAATGATGGTTTCGTGTCTAGTTTGTATTCCCCCATGCTAGTTTCTTCAAGTTTTAGCATCTTTCCAAAGATTCTCATCACCATGTATTTAGAGGTTTTAGTTGGGAACTCTTTTGGGACTTCATTATTGTGAGGAACCATACTACATGTTTTAACATTGTTGCAAGTGTAGCTTGAATATGCAGGAATCGTTACTTCCACCCCATTGTGTGGGAATTTCATACATTGGTGGTAAGTAGATGGCACTGCTTTCATTTCATGTATCCAAGGTCTTCCTAGTAGTATGTTATAGGCCAATGGTAGATCAAGAACTTTACAAATCACATTGCCTTCAATTAGTCCTATTCTTATTGCTAAAACAACTAGCCCTTTGGATGATCTTTCTTCTTCATCATAAGCCACGATGGTTATCTTACTTCTTGAACCAATTGTTTGTTCTGAAATACTTTCTTGATCAAATTGAGAGTACATATATTCAAACCTGTGCCTCCATCTATATATACATGTTTTACAAGGTGTTTATGGATCAAAACTTCAATGTGAAGGGGTTGATTATGGGGATGAGTCAAAGATTTGTCATCTTCCTCCAAAAAGGAGAGGTAATATGGAGCTGATATGTGATTGACCATTGCTGGAACTTGTCCACATCTATGTCTTCCAGGACATTTGCAGAATGTAGGGCTTGTTCATGAACTTCCCTGTGCACTGAAGAGATCTTTAAAAACTCAAATATATAAATTTAAGTTGAGGTTCTTTGCAATTGGTCTACCAAGTTATAGTTAGGAGATGGTACAGGAAATGTTTGTCTTGATGTTGCTGGTTTAGGAATTGTGACAATGGGTGGTTTAGATGGTGTCGCCTATTTGGACAAGGAATTAACCCCTTTAATCATGATTTGTGCTTGGCTTCGAGTTATCGTATTCGAATGTGTCGACATATCTTTGACGCCTTTGATAGTGATCACATTGATTGATTCATTTTTTATGTCCAACATATTGATCACATTATCATTATGGGAATAGGTGTAATTGACTTCATTTCCCTTTCCTTTAGAGGCTTCTCCTTTTTCATAGTTGGGAAATGGTTTATTATATGTCATGTGATCCTCATTAGATGTATTTCCTTCCACTTTGATATTGCCTCCATCAATGAGATCTTGTATAACGTGTTTGAGCTTAACACATTCATTAGTCTTGTGTCTTTTATTCTTATGGAAGTCACAATAAGCACTATCATTCCACCACCTTGGTTTTACTTCTGGTTCCCATGGTTTTGACTCCAGTATAGTGATGCTTTTTTTTTATCCAAGAGAGTATTCAAAACCATCTCAAGAGGTTCTCCCAATGGAGTAAATTTTCTTTGTGGTATAGATGTCCATGGTTTACTCTTGTTGGTATCAGTGTTTTCTCTTGGTATTGTGGTTATTACCTTATCTTATTTGCTTGCTTATAGGCTGTATGTGAGGTTAAACACAACTGGTTTAGCATTTACATTTGAGGCTTCAACCACTCCATCATTAACAACATTATTGTTCTTATTCCACCATTTAGGTTTGTTGTTATGTTGTTAGATTTATTGTCACTTTGGAGTGTGATCTTTCCTTTCTTGACCATAACATCTTTAGCGGGAATGACGTTCTTTATCAATCTATTGAAACTAGGAGAATCTTGCATTTGTATAGCATAGTTCATTTTAGGTAATATGTTATTTGCAAAGATCTCCATATTTTCAGATTCGGGTATTGCTCTTGAGTACCTTGCAAAGATTCTCCTCCACCATTGCAAAAAGTGTGTGAAGGATTCACTCGTTCATTGTTTTGTGTTTCAAAGATCCATCATGGTAACATTTTGTTGTATTTGGTAGGAGTAATGTTGGAAAAATATTTGAATCAACTCCTCAAATGTTTTCACACTTGGTGTGATTTTGGAGAACCATTCCATAGCATTTTCACCTAGACTTCTGGGAAATAGCATCATCAAGTATGTTGGTTCATGCATGTATTCTATGCTTAGGGAAAAAATTCTCACACATGGTCATGTGGATCTGTTTCTCTTGTGTATTTGTCATATTTGGGTCATGCCATGTTAGGTGGGAATAGAACCATGTTTATGCTCTTGTCAAAAGGAAATAAACATATGTGCTCCAAGGAGTATTTCTTCGTTGGTTTGGACTTCTCTTGCTTGAGTGTTGCAAGTTCCATTTGCATTTGATATAGTTTCTTTGAGAGTATGGAAATAGGTGTTTGTACTTCTTGTTCTTTCAATCTCTCAACATCATAGTCCTTAGGAAGTTTAACTCCAAGAGAAGCTAAGTGAAGGAATTATTTTTCTTTGTCTTCTCCAATGATGTTTTCCAAGGTTCTTTGGAAATTCCTACTTTGTTTGAGTTTGTTATATTCTTCTTCTGATATGTCTTCATCGCTTTCCTAATCAAACAAAGGACGGTCATGATTTATTTATTTATGACTTTCCCTTTCGTCTGGTCTTGGCTATATTCTTCAAAGGAAACACTCCATTCGTGATTAGGTGCATCCATTTTAGGTGAGTCTTGATTAAAGAGGCGGTTTTGAGATGTCTCTCCTTGTTGAAATTGAAGTAATCTTGGAGGTATCTCTGAATCTTCAGCAAGGTATTGTTTACTTCTTGTGTTAACCATGAAAGAAAGGTCTCAATCTTGTCTAAAGTGTTCCAATTGTGTCAAAAGGAATAACAAATTGTCCAAATATGTGTGTCCAAGTTGTGAAGAGTAAATGTGATTGTTTTAAGTGACTGATTCTAGCATCAGAGGGTTAGAATGCCTTGATAGTGAGCTGGGAATCAAGAAGATTTTTTTAGTGAAATGACAACACAATTTGGGATCAATTACGATAATCCTAAATGACATGCAAGGTAGACTTCCAAATAGACTGAGAAACAAAGATAGGTGGAACAACAAGAACAACATGACCAGACTGAAGAGCCCAAAGGGTATCCAAAATTACAGAGTTTCTGAGTGTGACACATGTGCAAGTGCCCTCTTTCCTAGATGTGACTGACCAAATGCGAGCCTATATTTTCAGGATGCGACCTTGTTTTTCCTGAATGTGAGCTTGTTTACTAGATGCGAGCCAGGGTTAACCAAAAGTGAGCTTATTTCCCATATGCGAGGTTGTTTCCTAAAAGCGAGCAAAGACTGACCAAATGCAAGCTTTTGATGGTTTTTTCTAATTTTTTCCACTTTGTCTCAGAAAATGTGAAAACTTGTCTAACTCCAGGGTTTGTCTGATGATTTCTAGAGTTTTTTTGAATAGCATAGATGGTTGTTTTTGTAAAAATGTTGTTTTTTTTGGGGTGTTTATCTTGTTATTCAATTTTAACACATCAAGCAAGTTATTAAGGGGCCAACCACACACCTATTCCCTAGATTCTATGACATAGAATGAAAATTTTTGCTCATAGACTCAGGTACACACTCAAATGCTAATCAGAATACATCCATCACTGAGCACATAATGACTCCAGTCATGATGTCATATTATCCAACTCCAAATGCAAGTGAGGGTTTGAAATTACGAGTATCTTGGGGCAATTACTATTTTCCTTGCATAAAGATTATCACCTTTCAGAGATAAATCAGGTAGTTTCAACTACAAAATGTTGTTTATTTTTAGGCATCCGTTTGCAACTATCCCCCATAGAATTGCACAAGGAAAAATTAAGGCGTATATCTCTATGAGTACTTAAATGTGTGTAGTCTCGCAAGAAAGATTCAAACGTCTCCGCTCCACACACATCTAAGCATGTCCAAGGAATGATATTCAAAATTCCAAGGACAAAATCAATTACATCTTCTGAGACTTTGGCCTCAAGGAAGCATTTTGATTATAGTGAGATGGAAGGGCTGGCATTCACCTGTCCTCACTTGGGTCATTCCCAAGAGATTTTTTTCTCAACTTACAGGCCCTCTAATGTTTTGAAAGCAATAAAGAGGATTGGCGGCTTAGGAGTCTAGATTTATGATTCTTCACAAAGAAGAAGAGCATAATCTCCTTTTCATGCCATTTTTTCCTATCAAGCACATCATGCAAGTTCTTTCCCTCAAATTATCTTGTTGGACTAAGAATCAAATTCAAATCTAACAATTAAGTTCCTATTAAAAGAATTTGACCAAAAGCACTTTTGAGAAATTTAAAGTTCATTTCTCCAATTTCTATTCAAATCCTAACTTGATGGTTGAGGTTCTGATTTTCCATAAAGGAAAAGAGCATACTTCTCTAATCAATTTATGAAGTGGATAGAAAGTGTGTTAAGTTCCAAAAATTGCAAGAAAGTTTGATTGAAATACACAAGGCAATCTAAAAAACCACTTGTTAGTAGGATGACCTGATTGTTGTCCTTATAGGACCCCAGGCCTACATGAATAATTATCTTTCCCTCTAAAAAGTAAACACAGAATAGGTCTTGCGATAGATCTAATTAGGATTGCACCTGTGTGGGTTCATATACTAGGGATCCCTTTGGAATTATAGCATAAGTAGATTTTTCATTGGATTGGAAACACTTTCGTCCATTAGGTCTCCATGGATGATGTGACCAAGGTGAAATCTAGATTATTTTTTACCTGATTTTGTGTTAATAATTTTATTAAGAAGACTCTCCCTAATTTCATTACCTTGTAATCTAAGTTGGGAAAGTGGACGCAGGCTTTGGTTTATGAAAACTCCATAATTTTTTGTCACAAATGTTCCATATCGAACCATGTAATCTCGTTATAAAGCTTCTAATAAGACACCACTTAAGTTGAAGGACATTTGCACTTCCCCCATGGTAGCTAGAACTCCTAACCCTGATGATGTTGGTTTAGAGGCTAAGAGTGATGAATACCCATTTACAAATGGAGTACTGAAGTTGACAAAAGCCCCTCAGAAAGTAGGGAAAGCTAAGAAACCATTTAAATCCCCAGAACAAACAATCCCTTTAGAAGAGAGAGAAATACCCCCTACTACCCTGACCACCACACCTAGTCCTTATATGAATGGGGGAAGAGGTTCAAAAAAAACCTCTCTCATGAATTCTGTAGTCATTTCCCCTCCCCTAAAAAAACCCACTCCTCACTGGAAGCTTCGTCAAGTTCTCTAGTGGATGACAAAGGTTGGTTGGAACAAAAAGGAAAGACTAGGAATAAGATGACCAATGTGGGATCAGAATCCAAAGTGGGTCGTCCATCTCACAAACTTACTAAACACAAGGAGTTTATAAGGGAAATCACCAATGAAAGGAAGAGTACCCAAAAATCAACAATTAAATCTAGGAAATGAGGTTCCTTTCATAGAACATGAGGGTCTTAAATAAGCCCATAAAAACAATATGTTTTAAGGAATTGTATCTTTAAAAATAGGATTCATGTTCTACTCTTACAAGAAGTCAAATTGTTAGAATCTTCCATAGTACTATTTTAAGGGTCCTTTGGTCTGGTTCCAGTTTTTTCACTAGTAAAGCTAATGGTACAACTAGAGCATTAGTTAAAATGTGGGATCTACTAATAGTGGATAGAGTGTTTCTTTCCTCTACCCCTACTTTTCTGACCATTAAATTTACCTCCCCAAGGGATTTCTAGTTCCTTTTCAGTGTCTATGCCCCTAACTCCTATCTTAGTATAAAGGCATTTTGGGAGGAAATATATTCCATGAGTCAAAGAGATTACTATTCTCATTGGCTAGTGGCAGGTGATTTTAACTTCCCAATTTTCCCCTTGAAAAAGTTGGGTAGGTTATCTGATTACTTGGAGAGCATGGTGGACTTGGTCAACTTCATCAATCCTGCTGGCCTGATTAAGCTTGAGTTGATGGGTTATTTCTTCACTTGGTCGAATCATAGGAAGGGGACTAACCTAATCCAAGTTAAGCTTGAAAATTATTGATTTCTGCCAATTGGGATATTGGATATGATACAACTTTAACTACCCTTCCCCAGACAATGTCTAATCACAACCCTATCCTCCTTGAATTGATTGAAAGGATGTAGAAGGGGTACATCCCATTTCACTATGAGATCATGCGGAATAGGTATCCTAAGTTTTGTGATTGCATAATGAACTAGTGAGTACTCCTGCCCTTGGGACTTGAATGTATAGAGCAGTTTAGAAGATGAATATTATCAGAAGGAATGTGAAGGGTTGGAATAAATTCACATTTGTTGTGTATTTGCAAAGAAAGAATAAATTAACCTGATATTGACAACAATTCAAAATCAAATGGCTAGGAGAAACCATTAGAATAAAACAGTAAAGATGAGGAAGCTCTAAGATAAAAATGGAAGGAAAATATTTAGGAGGAAATCTTTTGGAAATAAAATTCTAGGGTTTATTGGTTGAAAGAGGGAGACTAGAATTTGGCCTTCTTTCACCAATCTGCTAGTAAGCATAGAAATAGAAATACTATTCTCACTTTAAAAGGATGATAATAATTTTTAAATTAAGGAAGACACCCAATTGGGTTAGATGGCCTCAAAATATTTTTGCAATTTTTTTAAGGATGGACATTTTATAGTCAACAAGCTCTTGGAAGACTAGCTTATAAATTGTTTACCTAGTGCTATTAGTGTTTCTAATAATGCTAATTTTTTGGCACCGATGACCGAGGATGAGGTCAAGAAGGTTGTTTCTCTATGGGTGCATTCGAAGCTCCTCATATGAATGGATTCCCACCTACTTTTTTAGAGGAATTTTGGGTTATAATTGGCTCTAATGTCACCATGGTAGAAAATGACTCCTTCATGAATAGGAAATTATTATAATATTTGAATAGGTAATTCATCACCTTGATCCCTAAGGTTTAGGAACTGCAGAGATTCTCTAACTTCAGACCAATAAGCCTACATAATGTTGTATTAAATCTTCTCAAAAAATTTAGTAAAGAGAATTAAACCTCGTTTGAATAAATTTTTAGTCAATAGAATTAAACCTCTTTTAGAATTAGTCCTAAGATGATAAATTTTAGATATTGTTATTATGACTCATGAAGTCCTCTATTTCATAAATAAGAGCCATCACCTGAGAATGACATTTAAGCTTGATATCTTGAAGGCCTATGAAAAAGTCAGATGGGACTTTCTATTCAAAGTCCTAGGAAAACTTGGGGTTGATACCATAATGATCAATCTGATAAGGAAATGTGTCACAATAATTAGATATTATGTTTTGGTTAGTGGAGTCCCGAGAGGCTTCTTTGGTGCTACCGCATGTCTTAGATATGGAAATCTCCTATCTCCTTATCATTTTATTATCCTTGCTGAAATTTTAGGAAGGAACTTTGTAAAAGTAGTTGAGGGGGGAAAACTTTATGGGGTTCAACCTACTTCCACTATGCATCAAGTTGTTCTACAATAGTTTGTAGATGACACCATCATGTTCAACACAACTTTTATGGTTAAATGCAGAGAACGAAAATATTTTCTTAACTAATATGCTAAAGTCTCATGCCAACATATTAATAATCATAAGAGCAATATTTTTTTTTTTAATATGATAAATAGCTTACATAATAAAATCAAATTCATCCTAGGCTGTTAGTGTGTCACTCATCCTTGAATTTATTTGGGGCTATCGTTTACTATTAAAGAGGTCTTGAATACCTTCTGGGGATTATACAATGTAATTTGTTGGGGTGGAATGGTAAATTTCTTAGTAGTGATGGAAAATCATAACTACTGGAAGCATCCCTTGAGGGAATTCCAGTCTACTTCCTTTCTTTGTTCAAGATTTCAATCTCTATGCCTAAAAAGTTGGAAATAATCCATAAAAGCTTCCCATGGATAGGTATGAAAGAAACAAATAACATGACCCTTGTTAGTTTTGATAATGTTTTCTAACCAAATAAAATGGGACGATTGGGATTAAGGAAAATCTCTTTATTGAACAAAGCTCTTTTTGCAAAAAAATTGGTTAGAAATTAACACTCCATAGTGTTGAATGGTTTGATATTTTGGTCACTAAATAACTAAACAATAAGAGGTTTTGTCATGTTCTTAGCACCCAAGGGTTCCCTCGTGGGTCTAAGATTTGGAATTAATTTCTTACATGTAGAAATATAATCCATATTGGGCTCAAATGACAAATTAGTAATGGTCAAACAATTCATTTTTTAGATGACACATGGCTAGGAGATAAACCTTTGATCTCACACCAAGTGTTTAGATGTCTTTGTGGGAATACCAAGCAGTTTTTTAAAAACTAGGTGGTAGACTAACTATCATAGTCTAAGTCCTAGAATATTTCACCATATTGCCTTGATCAACAAAAACTACTACAAGCTTCAAGGGATTTGCAAGAGCTATTACAACTTGTAAGAATTCCCATGTTCGAAAGAGCGAATAAATTATTCTAGAGAAGGAACCCTACTGGTGAATTCACCATGCAAACTAATTATCACCTTCTCCTAAAGGAAGGTAATTATAATGATCTTTGGAAGAAAATTTGGAATCCATAACTTATCCCAAAAACTATTTTTTTTTAATAGTGGACAATTATGCACAGTAGATTTCTCACACAAGACAACATAATTAAACATGATTATTAGTTACCCAACTATTGTATCCTCTGTAAGTGTGAATAGGATAATTTTTCACACCTTATTCATTTCACCTATATGCAAGCTCTTTAAAATAATGTGTTGCACACACTCCAAATGGAATGAGTTATGATTGGCGAGGTTCACTAGCTCACCTTTATTTGGAAAAGTACTTACTATAACCCCCTTATTAGATAACTTTGGATGTAGGTTCCCCCTCATTTGGGCTAGATCATATGGAAGGAAAGAAACTATACAATATTTTGTGGTGCTGAGAATCTGATTGATGAAGTCTTCTGAGTTTTCTTTAAGTTTCTCATGGAAAACTTGGTAGTTACCACTTGGCCTTGCCCTTCCTTCCCTTCATAATAACGTGCAAATAGGATTGGTAAGAAGTGGGACATTGCTATCTCCTATGAAAAATTTGATAACTCAAAATGGAGGAGGAGAAGGAACACCAAATGGTCTCCCCCCTAGCCTAGGGTGGTTTGCACTTAATTTTGATGGGGTTGCAAGAAAATCTTAGCATCTTGTTGTTGTAGGGGGCCGACCAGGATGGACTCTAGAGAGATGGTAGCAACCTATAGTGGTAATATTATGAATAACATTAACAACCACGCTGAAGGAATGGACCTCTTTTGAGGTCTTAGAATGATTCTATTGATTGGTATTAGATTTTTATCTATAAAGGGGGATTCTAAGCTTATTAGTGATGTTGTTAGAGGTCTATCATGGTTCAATTGGTCAATTGAGGTAATTGTGGGGGATATCCACAAATGAATATTAGGTTTTGACCTCTTTGATATTAATAATTTCTTTAGAGAAGTAATGTGGTAGTTGATGTTATAGCTACACTAGGCTAGAGTAAGGAGAAGTTGAGAGGTTCGGAGAAAGATGGATTCCCTCCTAGTTAATATTCAAACTATCATAAAGGGAGAGAGATCGACTACCAATAATTATGAGGGGTGACACTTTTGTTTGGTCTGTGTGGATACCGTATTCAACTAATTGTTGGGCATGGTTGTGCAGGGGCTTCTACCTAGATGGTTCAAAGCAAGAAAATTTAGTTCATAGTTTGAATTTGAATTTGAATATAGATTGGATGATATGGCAAGATGATATGGGGATGTGTACTAGCAAAAATATGGGAGATGCTAAAATTAGTAATAATAAGATGCCCATGTGGAATTGGAAGAATTCTGAGAACCACATGAACCTTGGAGTGGGTTCTATAATGAGGAACGGGTATCGTTTGTTGAGTAAACACACCTATTTATGTATTAAATATTAATTTTCTTGTAAAGGGGCACACTCATTGTTTACTAGGATGAAAATAACTTGGTATGTGAGAAATTTTAGACTACACAAGACAAGTTTTTTTTTTTTTTTGGGTGGGGGGCGGGGGGGGNGGGCGGGGGGGTGAGGGGGTGGATTAATAATTATACTCAAGATGGAAAACAAGGCCTTTATTACCCTTCAAACCATTGGGGTTATATGAAAATTTTCTTTAACCAATTTTAACTCTATAGTTTTATTTCTAGGGTGGACCTTTCTGATAATCATTTTCCTATTTTTGTAGTGATGGGTGGGGATCGTGTATGCATTAAGCCAAGTAAGACTAACAATTTCAAGAATGACACCAATGTATGACATATCTGTAGAGAGGGAGGGGTTTTTGATTTTATTGAGTCTATCAATGGATTTGATGAGGGTTTACCCATGCAATTCTTCACCTCATGGGAGGATAGAAAAGTCACTATAGAGGGAATTTAATTTGATTTAACAAAGGGGTATGTGCAATATCATGAGGGGCCAAACTATGCCCTTAAGTGGCAATGAAAAATCAGAAAATCAGGGTTAGTAAAATTGACGTGAAAATTTGAACTAGCTATCAACCTACTATCAAAAAGTTGTAAGAATAGAATCTATAGGAAATTGAATGTAGTTTCTAAACTACTAGGCCTTTTCTGAAAAAAAGTTAATATGATTGGTGAAAAGTATAGATTTCAATGCAGCACTACAAAAATTTCAGGAAAAAAATAAGAAGTAGGTGTATGTCTGACCACCTTAATCATAATCAAATGATAATATTTTTTATAAGCTTTTATATATAAGTAGTAGACTCCTTCCCGGATGTGACGCATATTTTTGTGTAATTTTATTCTAAAAAAATAATTAATTATGAATTATCTGCTATAACGTTTTCAGAATAAAAAAACTCTCGTGTCTGACCACCTTAACTCATTGAAAACTTTACCAAATTCAAAAAAATAAAAAAAATTTCTTATAGTAGGTGAAGCATAGAATGTGACTCATTTTTCAGATTTCAAAAATGTTATACCGTCTAAAAGTTATAGTCATTTTTCAATCAGTATATAAATCAACACTTTAGAGGTAACTCAATTGGAAAATAACAAATAATTACTTACCGAATTCAAAATTTGACAGCAATTATATCAATAGAAAGTTGATAATCTCCTTAAGATACCCTTTACGTTTCATCAAATTCAGGTAAAAAAAAAGTCATCAGCTACATGGTCGAAGTTTGGAACTCAGAGAAACAGGGGAAAAACACATTTTTGAGACATTTGAAGAGTTGACCAGGTAGGTATGGTGCACAAAGCAATACCGAGCCTAATCGGGTACCCGATATTTTTGGGTACCCGAAAAAGCCGGTAGAATTTTGAATTTTCCCTCCCCTTTCTCCCTCTTACCCTCCCATTTCTCCATACTTCATATGATATTAGATTATATAATATATATATTAGATTATATATTATATATATTAAATATTATATTAGATTATATATTAAATATTAAATATTATATAATATATATTAATATTAAATATTACATTATATATCATATATTATATATTATTTTGTACGTATTATATATTAATATGTATTTTACAATATATTACATAATATCTTCATATTTAAATTGTATGTAATATATATTATTATTATTATTATTATTATTATTATATATATGTATGTGTGTGTGTGTGTGTGTTACGATATAATATATATATTCAATATGATATGTATTATATATTATATATAAAATATTGTTGTATATATAATAAAATCAAGTATAGTATATATAATATATATTATATAGGACATTAATATATAGGTTAATTACACCAGTATAAGGCATCGAAAAGGTTTCCAAAGGGGTTAGAGGGTTCCTAAGGATCCCAACGCTTGAGAAAGTGTACTAGGACCCCTTAGGTCCCTCTGTAACCCTCAAAAACACATAATAACAGTCAAGTGTGTCCCAAGGGGTCGTACGACACCTTGGGACACACTTTAGTGTTCTAATGTGTCAAAAGGGGTCATGGCGACTTCCTAGGGGTCCTAATGCATAAGAAGGTGTACTAGGGCCCCTTAGGTCCCTCTGTGACCCACGAGGACACAATTGAGTGTTCCAATGTGTTCTCAGGGGTCACAGAGGGACTTAAGGGGCCCTAGTACACATTATCATGCATTAGGAACCCTAGGAAGACCCCACGACCCCTTTTGACACATTTGAATGCTCAAGTGTGTCCTAAGGGGTTGTAGGACCCCTTACAACACATTTGAACATTCAAATGGGTCAAAATGGGGCATGGCGTCTTCCTAGGGGTCCTAGTATGTCTTATCACGCATTAGGACCCCTAGGAAGACCCCACGACCAATTTCGACCCATTTGAATGGTTAAGTGTGTCCTAAGGGGTCGTAGCACCCCTTAGGACACATTTGAACATTCAAATGGGTCAAAAGTGGTCATGGGATCTTTCTGGGGGTCCTAGTATGCCTTTTCACGCATTAGGACCCCTAGGAAGACCCCACGACCCCTTTTGACACATTTGAATACTCAAATGTGTCCTAAGGGATCGTAGGACCCCTTAGGGCACATTTAAACATTCAAATAGGTCAAAAGGGGTCATGGGGTCTTCTTGGGGGTCCTAGTACGCCTTATCACGCATTAGGACCCCTAGGAAGACCCCACAGCCCCTTTTGACCAATTTGAATGGTCAAGTGTGTCCTAAGGGGTCGTAGGACCCCTTAGGACACATTTGAACATTCAAATGGGTCAAAAGGGGTAATAGG